>OZ010589.1:107979879-108152379 GCA_963932145.1 Acanthosepion lycidas | reverse complement strand
CTCTTTAATGTTAATATCGGCCTCTCTTCATTTTCTTTTTCATACTCGTCAGTCTTTCCATTCTTATTTTCTTCCATTTCTTGTTCTGTTCCACTTTTGTAACTTTGTGTTTCTTCCTGTATTTGATCGTCGATTACCACGTCATCCAGTTCGTTTCTGCGATTGAACTGATCGGCATGTGCCAGTATATGTTGCCCCCTTTTCTCAAGTATAGCTGTATTGTAGCCTTTTTGTACCAGGAAATTGGCTTCTTCTGGATTTGCCTCTTTATTCTTTCTATACCGTACCTTTCCTTTCGTTGAAAAGAACATAGTTATGACGGCTCTGATTTGTCTTCCCACTAATGCCACTAATGCCAAAGGGCTCAGTTTTCTTCCTGCACATGGAATGGATCTGTAATTGAGGAGCATTTTTGGTAAATACGCTCTTATACTTTCATTAAGTGGTGAGAATGCTTTTAATCCCATTTTTACCGTTTGTACCATTCTTTCCGCAATGCCATTAGATTGTGGGTGATATGGTTATGCCTTGTATTGGATGCATCCAATCTGTTTTCACCACGCACATAAGTTCTCATCACCAAATTCCGGTGCATTGTCTGCGACTATTGTTTAGGGTAAAATATAGTTCTTAGTACTTGCTTTATTGTGTCGGCTTTTCTGTCTTTTACTCTGACAACCTCTGGCCATCCTGAATATGACTCGACTAATACGAAGTCCAATCCACTATCTGTGATATATGCGGTCCCTAACCCATAGCTCTACCTCCTTGGGCCATGAGTGAATTTTTGCTTGCTTGAATTTTTTTTTATTTCCGCACATTTTGGGCCTCTCTTAATGTATTCTTCTCCATCATTTGAATATCCTGGCCACCAGGCTTGTAACTTTAGTCTTCTTTGTGTTGCTGTTATGCCACAATGCATGTCATCATGTACTCCTTTTAATATGTCACTCCTCAGTATTTGTGGAGCTACAATTATATCCCCATTACATATTATGCCGTTTTCTACGGTTGGTTTGTGCTTCGTTTCTTTAAACGGTCACTTTAGCATCGAACAACTGCTCCATAGATTAATTTTTATTACCTCTACTATTCTGCTTAATACTGAGTCTTGCTTGTTTTCTGTTTTGAGTCTATTTAGAGGAAGAACGTCTGTTTCTACGTAGTGTATTATTTTTTCTTCAGTATTTTCCTGTTTTATTCTGTTTCATTCTTGAACTATAATCTTGATAAAGTAGTCTACGTGTTCCCTTTTACATATACTATGTCAGAATTAAATGTCATGATTTTTATCGACCATCTTAAAATTATTGACGATGTAACTTGGCAATTCTTTTCTCGGGTTAAATATGAATTCTAATGTTTTGTGGTCCGATTTGAATAAGAAATTTTTCCTATGAAAAATTTTCGTACCCTTTCAATGCTCCGTTCAATCAATAGTACTTCTTTTTCAATATTCGAGTAATTATTTCTACTGACGTTAACCCTCTTTATATGTACATGACTGGATGTTCTTTTTGTGATACGACAGTAGCAATCGCCTTTTCACTAGCGTCTGTGGTTAACGTTACTTTTTTTTGTGGATCAAAAACTTTTATCATTGTTTTGTTCCTCAGTATTTTCTTTAGAGTTTCCGAAGCGATAGTTTGCTTTTGTGTCCAGTTAAATTCTTTTTTTTTGCGTAACATTGCAAATGGCTCTATTATGCTGCTGTATCTTGGTATGTATTTACTATAAAAATTTATTAGCCCCCAAAAGGATTCTAATTTCTGTTATTTGCTTTGTTAATCTATCGTCGAGTGATATGCCTTCTTTTCATATTTGATATCCTAAATATATCTTCTGGCAGTCAAAATTACATTTGTCTTTGCCTGCCTTTTTAAATCTCACTAAAATTTGCTCTGTTTTCTATTTTTTCTTTAGTTCTTGCCCCTACACTTATATCATCCTGGTATATTTTATATTTTTACTAATAAGTCTCTTTCAATTACTTGCTGAAAAAAATGGTTCGAATTTTTTTACCTCAAACGGTAGACGAGTCCATCTTAGTAAGCCCATAGGGGTGTTTATCGTGGTGATTTCCTTGAATTTCTCGTCAATTTCTATTTGGCTGTATGCTGTCTTGAAATCAACTTTTGCAAAGTGCTCCATTTGTGCTAACTCGTGGCTCACAGTTTCGATATTTGGCAAAGGAAAATAGTCTAAACATATCTGGTGATTTACTACTATCTTGTAATCACCACATATTCTTAAATCTCCATTAGGTTTCTTTATGGCTACTATTGGTGACGTCCAATTGCCACCACCTTGAGTCACACTTTCTGGTATGCCTTGTATCATTTTGTTTAACTTGGCCACCACCAAAGGTAGGATACGAATTGAAACTTTTCTTGTCTCTATATATTTTGGGTGATAATTTTCTTGTAGTCGGATGCTTGTTTTATAGCCTTTCAATAATCCTATTACAGTTTTCTTCTGCTTCCATGGAATTGATTATTCTCGCTGTATCTACTTTTATTACATCTTATGTATCTATTTTTATTACTTTTACTGTTCACGCCGTATCTACTTTTAATACATCAATTACTAGTAATCTGTGATCTTTTTCGCATTCTACAGTTGTAATGGGAATTATTTCATGACGCTTGTCGCTTTCAAAATTGCCTTAAAATCTACCCATTATTTTTATCGTCGTTCCATTAAACTGCATTAATTGGATGTTGCTTTTTGAATTTTAGGTCGTCCTAATTTTATCAGAAATTTTTTGCTAACAACGTGACTTCACTGGCTGTATCAATTTGCATGTGAAATATTTGTCCATTTATCCATATTTATTTTCTACTTCATTTTTGCGTATTCATTGTAAATATTTCAGTTTCTTCTTCGGGGGTGGGGGTTGTACCGTTTGCACTCTTTCTATTTTCTTTTCGTATTTGCATACATTCTGAAAATGATCTTTCGTCTTTGCAATTTGGGCACATTTTTCGCAGAGCTGAACATTTGTACTTGTCTCTCTCGTGATTCTTATCACAATATCTACATTTAATTATGGATTTGGTCGTGCTCGTACTGTACGTCTCGAATTCTTCTTTCGCTTGATTAAATTCTCTAATCAACTCTAATTGTTCTAAAAACTCGACGCTAGCTTCGAGACTCATGCTACTACTCTGTAGACATTCTAGTATTTTTTGTTTGTGGTTTTGGTCTTGCAAGCCTTCAATTACTCTGAGAAGGATTAATTCATCTTCTACAGTCGATTTTTTAAAATTTATAATAATTGACTCGTTATTTCAATCTGTGTTACTATTGTATAATGGACTGACTGGATGCTTGTCTTGTCTCTAAAAACTTGGTTCTTTCGGCAATTACCAGTCTTTTCTTGGGTCTTATGTTTTATAATTTTAATAATTTCTTTGTTGTGGATTCCGTGAATGGAATCCTGCACAAATAAATAAACAACGCCAGTAATTGAGATAGAAGAATAAGTGTATTAAACGTAAGAATACAGACATGAAGTGAAGATTAGTAGTCCAAGCATGCGGGTTAGTAGAAAGTATATGTACAAGTCTCTATAAGTAAAGCCGTAATCATCTCTCTCTGGACTCTTGTATAACTCTCTGAGAACATCCTGTGCCTGCCGCCGTATCTTTCAACCTGTCTCAACGTATCTCAACGTATCTCAACGTATCTCAACGTATCTCTACGTATCGCAACGTATCTCCACGTATCTCAATATTTAACAGGCCGAAGGGCAAAGTTTCGTGCTGGTTCCTCTCTGCCAAAGCAGAGAGTTCGACATCTCAACGTATCTCGATATTTAACAGTCTACCCATGAGGAATGTATGTGGCACAAGGCCGAGTTAATGGGGGTTTCTCCGAGCCCGTAGGCTCAGCCAAAATATATCCCCTTTGATCCCGCATAAGCGGGTTCGGGAACTGTCTACACCCCCCACATTCGGCAAATCTTCGTCCAGGTTCCTCTCTGCCAAAGCAGAGAGATCGACAGACGTCGTGACTGTATCGAGACGAATCTCAACAGCAGGTATTCTCTCTGTCGGTATAAGTATACTTTAGACGAGTCCATCTTATGTAAAAAGGGGAGAGCCCCACAACATTATTCAAACATCATTTCTTCAAATTTACTTGGGTAACACATTGTCGAAACTTTCTTTACAATGAAGTAACAAAAAATAAAGCAGTAAAGCAGCAACAAGAAATAAACCTGTTATCTCGTTCTCTCCTCCATTGGTCTTTGTGTCTCTTCATTTTTTTTTCATTCTTGCAAATGTAGCAAATGTTCTTATCCTTGTTTCTATGTGTTCTGGGTCGTCGAATTTAAGGAATCTACCGGTGACGCCATTGTTATGTTTTGCAAATCTCTCTGTGTAGTAGTAGTCGTAGTACAGTTCTCTGTGTCCTGAATATCAACCGGGTTTTCTATGTATAGCTGTCCTCTATATTTTCTATTTGTTCTCTATTTATACTTGTCTATCTAATTTTCATTTTCTCTATCTAATACTACATAAATTATATTAATTACTCGACATTGTATCTCAAATTTTTCAGTTTTTTTATTCTAAAAAATAGCTCGTATTTTGTCTCGAAAATTCCTCTTAATTTTCTCATCGTTTTCTTCTGTTTCTTTGTGCTTTTGTTCTTTCAAAAGAAATCATAAAGCAAACAAGTAATATATTATGTCATTTCAAGATTTCTGATAAGGAATACGTAACAAAGACGAAGGCATGGAACATCGTCATGAGAAGAAAAGGACAAGTCAAATTAAGGGAAATTTCAGAGGAAAGATACGAGCTAATTTTGAAAAGTGAAGACTTTATGAGAGGCAATGTCGAATATTTTATATATAATTTACATTAAACAAAATAGAACTTGCTAGTTGATTAATTGTTCTGATTATTATTATCATTATTATTATTATTAGTAGTAGTAGTAGTAAAAGTAGTCTAGTAATAGTAAGCCAATAGTAATAATAAGTCAAGGACACAGTTGATAAAGGCGTTAGTTAGATCTAGTGACAGGACCCAAATAGTGTGAGTTCAATACCTAGTTAAGGCAGTGGAGAGCTTTTGGAAGGAAATTAACAGGAGATAACTGACATCCATTAAAACATGGCACGTAGAACTAGAACAGTCTACCCCAGTGAGAGAAATAAAAAGCTTCAGTTCGACATTCCAAACACCTGAAGAAGGCTAGAGCGCACAACAGCCGAAACGTTGTAATAAATATGGCGACAAAGATGAGGACAATAGTCCGAATAATGTAAATAGTTTACATAATACCTCATCTCAGAAATATAGACAGATACTGAAAGGCCGAAACATTGTAACAAATATGGCGACAAAGATGAGGACAATAGTCTGAATAATGTAACTAGTGTACATAATACCTCATTTCAGGAATATAGACAGATACTGAAAGGCCGAAACGTTGTACTAAATATGGCGACAAAGGTGAGGACAATAGTCCGAATAATGTAACTAGTGTACATAATACCTCATCTCAGAAATATAGACAGATTCTGAAAGGCTGAAACGTTGTAATAAATATGGCGACAAAGATGAGGACATTAGTCCAAATAATGTAAATAGTGTACATAATACCTCATCTCAGAAATATAGACAGATACTGAAAGGCCGAAACGTTGTAATAAATATGGCGACAAAGATGAGGACAATAGTCCGAATAATGAAAATAGTGTACATAATACCTCATCTCAGAAATATAGACAGATATTATCCTGAAATATTGTTAATTTTATTCATTTTCTCAGTTTCATTTTTCCATTCATGATTCTGTGAAAATGGTAATAGTTATTTATCTTTTGTATCGGTTTTTTATTAAATCACTTTGTTTTCCTTCTTCTGGTGCTAGGTTTGCTGTTGTTGTGAGCAATGAGTGAAGAACTTGGTACAAGTGTTAATAAGGATATCAAGAATCGTAAAGATGGCCCCAGAGAATTTAGAATGTAAATATGATGACGAAAGGCTGCCAGATATTACACAGGGATGTACCAGGAGACATTTAGAAACAGCTAAACACGAAATGTGTGGTACCAAACACCGAGAATGTACAGTGACTACAGATAAGTTATATTCAAGTGTAACGTTATCGTTGAAAATAATAATTTGAATATTACTGAATTATACGAGACTTTAGTCTCGAATCTTATTGGTTATTCGCCTCTGGACATCGTCAATTAATTTTGGCGTGAGGATGTCTGGTTTCGGGTGTTTTCTCCAAACATGGATTTTCTTCTCGCGAGGAAGTGACAGACTCACTTTCCTTTTTCACAGTGTCGGTGGAGCAATTATATTTTTTTCTGTTACGTGAAGACATCCTAAACACAACTGGGGTTGACGACGTGCTTACATATCTCGGCAACTACTGAACTCTTTTAAGACCTGATTCTGCACCTGCTGGTTAGGCAGAAGATATTCCCGCAGTAGATTGCCTTTTCTTCTGTTTCTGTGAGGTTTTGACCTTTCAAAAGAGATGATAAAATAGAAAAGTAATGTCTTTTTGCCATTTCGAGATTTCTGATGTTAACAAATACATAAAAAAGACGAGTGCAAGGAACATCGCCATCAGATTTATCGATTATTTTTTCCTTTTCATAAGAGAAAAAGAACATTTTTAATGCAAAATAGCGCTGTGATAAAAAATAATTGTCATCTGAAATCAAATTTGACTAACTATGATTCTCGAGCATTCAGCTGATGCATAGCGAGAAAAAAAACAAACAAACGTTAATACCCGGTCTGCAGAGCCAGATGAGCCTTCTAGAATATACCGGGATTTAGTTTAGCCTATTACAGAATAACTTTCGGGTTACGATTGGGGCTAACCTACTTCAGTTCTCGGGGTATAATGTTAGTCTAAACTATACCTGTTAGTCTAGTTCATATGTCCTTTTACTACTAGTATCAACAAGTTCTTGTTAACCAGTAAAAATGGCTGATATGTATTCATTTAACAGTAATCGGGTATCCATGTTTTTCAAAATCTAATACAGATACTGAATAAAATGAAACAAAATGTTGTAGTAAATACGGAATTACTCGTCATAAATTAAAACGTGATCCATAAGCTGAACGCAAACTAGTCAATCATAAAACGACCACACTTCAATCATTTTGACGAAAATCAACTGGCTTCCTGATTTCAAAGCGACTAATGTGAAATATAATGGAGATCTTTTGAATGTTGAACCTCAGCACAAATTGCATGCACTTATTCTGTACAATTGAACAAAGATTTTTTTCTCCATGAATTTGATGACATCATCAATAGCTTTTTCTAATGAGTCCCTGTCTTCATCATCCTTCAGATTTTCACCATTATCGGAAGAATTTGATTCTTCCTCTATTTCTTGACAATCCAAGGCACAAGTTATAGCATTTCGTTCAGATTCTGCAGTCATTGTTAATTTGCCAATTCAACGAATTAAGAGCTTCGTCCAGTTTTTCAATAATCTCTAATTTCTGACGTAACGTGAAAGAATTTCTTTGCCTTTTTCTTCCAGTTGAAGTTTCTTCTGCACGAGACATTATTGGTTGAGAACAATAAACAATTATCGGAAAAATATTCTAATGTTTCATAATCCTACAACATCTAATCAGACTTTCGGATATGAGAACATTCGGATATGAGGGCATTCGGATATGAGGACGTACGGATATAACATTCGGATATGAAAACGTTCGGATATGAGGACGTTCAGATATGAAAACGTTCGGATACGAAAATGTTCGGCTATGAGGGCGGCCGGATATGAGAAAGAACGGATATGAAGACGTTCGGATATGACCACGTTCGGATATGGAAACGTTCGGATATGTGGACAGTCGGATATACGGACGTTCGGATATGGGGACGTCCGGATATAAGAAAATTTGGATATGAAGACGTTCGGATATAAGAACGTTCAGACATGTGGACGTTCAGATATACAGACGTTCGGATATACGGACGTTCGGATATACGGACGTTCAGATATACGGACGTTCGGATATACGACCTTTCATATATGAGTAAATTCGGATATACGAACGTTCAGTTATAAGAAACTTCGGATATGGAAACGTTCGGATATGAGGACGTTCGGATATATAACCTTTCGTGTATGACGACGTTCGGATATAAGAACTTTCGGGTATGAGGACGTTTGGATATAGGAACGTTTGTATATGTGGGCGTTCGGATATGAGGGTGTTCGGATATAAGAACGTTAGGATATGAGGACGTTCGGATATCAGAAAGTTCGGATATGAAGACGCTAGGAGATATGAACGTTCGGATATGAGGACGTTCGGATATATGAACATTCGGATATGAAGTCGTTTGGATATAAAAAAGTTCATATATGAGAACGTTCGGATATGGAAAGGTTCGGATATGAAGACGTTCGGATATAAGAACGTTCGGATATGAAGACGTTCGGATTTAAGAACGTTCGGATATGAATACGTTCGGATATTAGGACATTCGGATATATGAACGTTTTGATATGTGGACCTTCGGATATACGACCGTTCGGATAGGAATACGTTCGGATATGAGGACGTTCGGATATACGAACGTTCGGAAATGAAGACGTTCGGAAATAAGAACGTTCGGATATGTGGACGTTCGGATATGTGGACGTTCGGATATACGAACGTTTGGATATGTGGACGTTCGGATATGAGGGTGTTCGGATATAAGAAAGTTAGGATATGAGGACGTTCGGATATAAGAAAGTTCGGATATAAGAAAGTTCGGATATGAAGACGTTCGGATATATGAACTTTCGGATATGAGGACGTTCGGATATATGAACGTTCGGATATGAAGTCATTTGGATATAAGAAAGTTCTGATATGACAACGTTCGGATATGGAAAGGTTCGGATATGAATACGTTTGGATATAAGAACGTTCGGATATGAAGACGTTCGGAAATAAGAACATTCGGATATGTGGACGTTCGGATATACGAACGTTCGGATATAAGACCGTTTGTATATGAGGAAGTTCGGATATACGCACGTTCGGTTATAAGGACATTCGGATATGGAAACGTTCGGATATGAGGACGTTGGGATATACGAACATTCGGATATGAGGACTTCTATTGTATCTATTTTGTAATTGGGATCGTGAAAACAACTTATATTTAATTTCTCCCCTTTTTACACAGATGGACTTACCCAGTATATACATATACTACGGCTAACCGAGAGAGCAAGACCGAGTTGAGTCGAGTCCAGAGTGACAGAGTAAAAGGTTGCAGGTAACCGGAAGAGTGAGGGTGAGATAACAGCATTGTAGGAGTCACAGTGAGCGAGCACGTAGACTCAGTAAGAAGTCATACAGCGATACTTCAATACCAAAGACTGTATATATATTTTGCTACTAAACCGTATTCCTCGAACTACTAACCTGCATTACCAGTTTGTATTAGTATGTTAATACATTATTTTCATATATTCATTCCTGGCATTTGTTATATTATTGGTACCGGATTTCAACCCGGAATCCACAACAACTTGGCGACGAGGATATCGAACTCACACGGGAAGAAAAAAAAGAGACAAAATTCTCCCTCGTCAACTTGACGACGAGGACTTCGAACACACACGGAAAAAAAATTCTCTCTCATCGACCACAACTTTGGCGACGAGGAAATTCGAACTCACACAGAAAGAGTACAAAGAAAAATTCTCCCTTGCCGACCACAACGACTTGGTGTCGAGAAATTGGGACCTACACGGAAAGAAAAAGTTCCTCTCTTCTCACCACAACAGCTTGGGCAACTAGAATTTGCATTTTCTTGGAGACTCAAAAGAGAAAATTGCCGTTTTTCCAGTATCCACAACAATTGGGTAACAAACTGTTACGAGGATTAAAATACGGAAAATCGAGTTTTTTCGTAAGACTCTTACCATGGAGGATTTTAAAAGTATTTTAGTAGAACTTGTTGAACAGCAAAATGAACAACAATTACAATTCCAAGAAAGAATGGAAAAAATATTACTACAAACGCAGAAGGAAAATCATCAAAGACAAATGCAAAATGAAGAAAGATAATTACAACTCCAGGAGCTAAGTGTAAAAGTAGCGAGTAATACACAACAACAAAATATTGAAAAAGAGGCGGCTTTTTCTCAAGACGCAGTATGGAACACGATAGAAACATTCAAATATTCCCTAGAAGAGGATAAAAATTTCGGGGACATTTTCAGACGTCATGAAGACATCTTCAACATCGATTGTCAAAACTGGACAGAAGCAAAGAAGCTACGACTATTACTCAGGAAATTAGGAACGGAAGAATACACAAAATTTGTGGATTACATTTTGCCAAAGAAGACAAATGATTTAACGTTTAATGAAGCAGTTATATGCCTGACGGAACATTCCAGTCCTAAAACGTCACTCTTTCACAAAAGGTGGAAATGTCTTAACCTCGTAAAGGATGAAAATGAGGACTATTCTACGTTCGCCGCAATCGTGAATAAACATTGCGAAGATTTCAAGCTGGCAGAATTAACTCCAGACAATTTCAAGTGTCTTATTTTTGTACAAGGGTTAGTCCCAGCAAAGGATAGCAAAATGCGCAAAAGAATGCTTTCAAAACTGCAAAATGAACCTGGATTAACACTACAAGAACTATCGGAAGACTGCCAAAAATGCCTGAGCATAAAGAAAGACTCGAAAGATATTAAGGAGTCAGGAGCATTACATATACGTAAGTTAAACAAAATTTTACGTTTTTCACCCTCCCCGGAAAGTAAACAATAATTCTATAATAATGAAAAAAGATTTTCACCCTCCCCGGAAAGAAAACGAAAATTCTATAATAATTAAAAAAGTACAACGTACAGGGCAAATAATGACGAAAATCAAAGTAAATATAAGCCCTTTCCCCATATGCATGTTATCGATGTGGAGGGCTACACTGGAATAAGGATCTTGCATGTGGAAAAAAGGGTCACAAGGCATCCCAATGTAGGAACAGAAAATTTACTGGTAGGATAAGAGCTACTAGAATGCATGACGAAGACAATACTAACATAAGGAAATATGTGGAACTTGAAATCTTAAATAAAAAGATAAAATTACAACTTGACACAGGTTCAGACCTGACGATAATTAACCTACAAACATGGAGAAAGCTTAATAGACCAACAATGTTACACACACAGAAAATTGCTAAGTCTGTTATAGGAAAGCGTATAAAATTCGAAGGAGAAGTAATCCTAAATGTAAAATTTCACGGGAAAACAAGAAAACTCAAAATATTCGTAATGAAAGATGCAGAAAATCTGGTGGGCACAGACTGGATGCAGAAGTTCGACGTTTCGGATTTACCTATCAGTTCTTTTTATAAAAAGATAAAGTGCGAATCATCAGAAGTTATAAAACTAAAGGAAGAATTACATAATCAATTTCCAGAAGTATTTTGAGCGGGTTGTGTCGGTGTAACAAATTTACAGCTAGAATTGAATTAAAAGAAAACGTCTGACCAGTATTTAAAAAGAAGAGAAACGTGTCGTTTGCTACCATAGAGAAAGTCGACAAAGAAATAAAGAGAGCTTTAGAAAAAATAATTAACAGACTAGGAAACATGATATACACAATACAAGGAGAAAAAATTACCCACAGAAGACATATTGACGAAATACAAAAAAGACCGGTTGAAGAGCCAAGCTCATAACCCGCTGAAAATGATGATTCGATGGAGGCGATCCTTGAAGCGTTTGAGATTCAATGACCACAAGAAGAGACAAAAATTAGAAGGACTAGCAGGAAAAGAAAAATTACAGAGCCTCTGATTATCGACCATAAAAAGGAAAAGATATTAACCCCCAAAAAAGGGATCTAAGGAGGTGGGTGTTGAGGGGTTCTCTCCTTTTTACAGAAATGGACTCACCCAGTATATACATATACTACGGCTACGTGAAGACCCGAGAGAGCATGACCGAGTCGAGTCGAGTCAAGAGTGACAGAGTAAAAGGTTATAGGTAACCGGAAGAGTGAGAGTGAGGTAACAGCATTGTAGGAGTCACAGTGAGCGAGCACGTAGACTCAGTAAGAAGTCATACAGCGATACTTCAATACCAAAGACTGTATATATATTTTGCTACTAACGCGTATTCCTGGAACTACTAACCTGCATTACCAGTTTGTATTATTACGTTAATACATTATTTTCCTATATTTATTCTTGGCATTTGTTATTTATTGGTAACGGATTTCAACCCGGAATCCACAACACATTTTTTTAGTTGATCATAAAGATAAGACCATATAAATAAAAATAACAAATACAGAACAAATAAGTCACAACGACAATTTAATTCTCAGTATACCCTCCATTTTTGTGGATTACTTCGAAAATTCGCTTGACATACTCATAATTACCTTATGCAGGGCGCTTGGGATGCTGGCCCAGGATGGATAAACTACAGCACGAAGAGCATCCACAGTTTCAAATTGCGATCGATGTTTATAAACATCCTTTGCCATCCTTCCCCAAACATTCTGGAGAGCGTTGTGGATTGCAGCATTGTCCTGCTGGAAAATCCAGTTTTCCCTACATAGATGAGGGTGATAACTTTCTTAACATGTCACTGTAACTAGCAGCTGTTTGACGACCTTTTACGTCCTGTAACGAAAGAATTCCAATGTACGAAAATGAACACTAAACCATAATTAATCCACCTCCATTGTGTCGTGTTGAAAAAAATTCTTTTGGGACATCTTTTGCATGCTAGTAATGCTGAAAACTGCCTGGGCCATCAAGATTGAACTTTTTCTAGTCTGAAAACAACACTTTCTTTCATTTATCCACATCCCAAGTTTGATAATCGGAAGCAAATTGTAAACGGGTGATTTTATGGCGAAGAAGAAAGCGAGGCCTCTGCAGCCGTTTAAAGTTCTTAAACCCTTTCTTATTTAAATGCCATCGAATTGTTCGAGAGCTGCATTCAGCATCTGTATTCGCTTTCATTTGATGTTAGGCTTGAATCTCTCTTAACTTCTCGCCTAATGCGTCTATCTAGAGATGGTGAGATTTTATTGGGGCGACCATTTGATTTTTTAGAAGCATACACATCCGGATTTTTAATACAGTTAGTAATGACAGTTCTGCTAAGGTCAATTTTATTTGCAATGGCTGGTTGCGAAAGACCATGCTTTGAAGTTCAACAATCTTGCCCTGTTCGAACTTTGTTAAAATTTTAACCATAGCCATTTAATAATCTGAAATTTAATACTGGAAATGAGCTACGTATATGTCTACACGTCTGAATCTATGAGCACACTGACTAGTTCTAAAATTTTTGTCCAGTAACTTGTTTTTTTTTCACACATGGTCTTATCTTTATGTTTTGTAAATATATTTTGATTAAAGTAACAGTATTTTATATTTTTTAACCCTTTTGTATCTGGTATTAAGATTTTGGCCAGGCGTGTATATATAGATTAATAAATATACATGCGTCTTAAGTCCGTCGTGCATAAGTTGGATGATCAACGAAATTTTAGTCGCACAACAAACGTAGGTATATGTGTATTTATAAATATATATATATATATATATATATATCTTAGCTCTGTCTAACCACATCGAGAACTATTATGTCTATATCTCTTGGCTAAATTTGTTAATTATTTATTGCTTACCAGCGTATGCACGCCGGCACGCTCATATACGGTCGTTAATAACTAGTAATTTCATTTACGTAACCCTATACACATACACATGCGCGCGTGCGTACACACACACACACACACACACACACACACACACACACACACACATATATATATATATATATATATATATAATATAAAAGGCTCAGACACTAATATTCCATGGTTATAATTTATTACATTGGAATTGTATTTATTGGAATTTATTATTAAGCAATATACGGACAAGACAGTGATGATAGTCTGTCATTGTTTCCATTGCTTAGAAATCATCTATGTAAACATTGACAGACTATCATCACTGTCTTGTCCGTATATTGCTTAATATGTTGTAATTGACATCTTCGATAATGGCTTATGCAAGCCGAAAGCTTAGATTGTATTAAAAAAATTATGGATGAATATTGTGAATTTCTTTCTTCGTTCAACGATAATGTTATTAAACTTATCAGACGTTATGAAAAAAAATTAGCATAAAATAAATAGACAACACTTGTCTATATTATTTAATGAAACGTGTATGAATGAAAAGATGCTGTCTAAATACACACAATATATATATATATCATTCAGTCCATAATTCAATTAAAGTTATAACCGAAAAGAGTAGATGTTTAAAAATTTAACATTAATATTTAGGAATAATAATAATAATAATAATAATAATAATAATAATAGAATATCAGCTATAAACACATTGGCTGTCCCAGTGGTGCATTACAGCTTTAATGTCCTTAACTGGACCATAGCTGAAATTAAGCGAATGGACGCCAAAACGAGAAAGCTTCTCACTTGCTATCGCATGCATCATCCCAAAGCTGATGTTGATCGTCTGTATGTGCCCAGATCCGAAGGAGGCAGAGGATTAGTTCAACTAGAACTGTCCTATAAAACTACAACAATTGGCCTCCAAAAATACTTGGAAACTACAGAAGACTGGATGATGGTATGCGTCAAGGAACATGAAAGTAGTAAGCGTCTTTACTCCGTAATGAAAGAAGCCAACAAATTCAAACTGGAGCTTCAAATGGGCGTAGAGATGCAACTACAGCACAATACACCGGCTGAAACTGCAAAATACTTGAAAAAGACAGCAAAGACGAATGCAACTAACCAGATACAGAAGCGATGGCAAGATAAACCGCTTCATGGCCAATACTCTGCCCGTATCAACCAAGCTGATGTAGACAAAACCCGTACCCATCAGTGGCTACGCAGTGCAGGGTTGAAAGCGGAAACTGAAGGTTTTATCCTTGCTGCGCAGGACCAATGCTTGCTAACTAGGAATTATCAAGCACATATACTAAAATATTGTGTCAGCCCAAAATGCAGATTCTGTGATAAATATCCAGAAACGATTGATCATCTTGTATCAGGTTGCACGATGTTGGCACCCACTGAATATAAAACCCGACATGACAGAGTGGGCCAATATCTGCACTGGAAAATCTGCAACTTCTACGGGAAGGAAACTGAAAGAAACTGGTACCAACACCACCCAGACCCAGTTACGGAGATAGGACCTGTTACAATTCTATGGGACTACACAATTCACACTGACAGAACAATCAAGGCCAACCGACCAGATATTGTTATTAAAGACCACAAACAAAAACGGTGCCTCCTTATTGATATGGCAGTCCCTGCTGACTGCAATGTATCTTTGAAGATATTCAAAAAGCTGTCAAAATACAAGGACCTTGAAATAGAGGTCTCGAAAATGTGGCATATGGGAACATCAACAATCCCTGTTGTAGTTGGAGCCCTAGGACTGGTTGGAAAAGATTGCAATAGACTAATTGCAGGGATTCCTGGAAGCCCATGCCTCAAGGAGATACAAAAAATTGTTCTGACAAGTACAGCCCACACTTTACGAAGGGCTCTATCTATGTAATTTTTTTTTTTTTTTTTTGTCAGTGAAAAGTGTCATAATGCCATTTCTAACCTTAGGTCCCTGGGTGGGACCCGGAAAGAAATGTGTAAACGCCAGAAAGCAAAGAAAATAAAAATAATAATAATAATAATGTACCAAAAGTTAAAGAGAAGCTGAAATAATAAATTCAAGCGAAGGTACCGAGAATCAGGCGTTACGAAAAAAGAAACAAATTCTTCTGGAAAAATAAGATCTTCAAATAAGATCCCAAGAAATTTTATCGAGGACTGCAAAAAAAAAAAAAAAAAATTAATAGAGATAAATGACCCCCCTAATATCCAGGAAGTTGACGAGTATTGGTGCAAGCTGTTACATGGATCAAGCAACAACAGGAACAAAACACACATAGAGAGTACCAAAAATATCAAACCCGAGATAGACAGAATAACCAATGTTTGGATAAAAATCTATCTAGCACCTACGGAGACCTCACACGAGGATACAATGATATAATCATAAGCCCCCAAAATGCCTTAAATAGCTCACGTGGGTAGTTACATATCTACTCCCCAAAACAGAAGAAACGCAGAATTCAAAGAACTATAGGCCCATCACCTGCCTACGAACAATATACAAGATCCTCACTTTTATAAATGAGACGGCATACAACTTCCTTGAAAAAACAATTTACTCCCAGCAGAACAGAAGGGATGTAAAAGTAGAAGTTATAGGAGCAAGGATCAACTAATTATCAATAAAACAATATTGGAAGAGGTGAAAACAAGTAAAAGAAACTTATCGATAGCATGGATCGACTACAGAAAGGCTTTCGACAGTGTACCCCATTCATGGATAGAGAAGAGCCTAAATATATAAAGAGGAAAGACAACGACGATGAAATTCATAATGGAGTTCATGTAAAAATGGACGACTATGCTAAACGTCAGCCATAGAAGCGGGTTATTAACATCGAGAAAGATCAACATCAAAAGCGGGATCTTCCAAGTAGATTCATTGTCACCACTACTCTTCTGCCTTGCATTAGCGTCACTTAGCTGCCTACTGAACAACAGAAGCTACGTATACACGTCCCAGAATGAGAAACTGAATCACATATTCGATATTGATGACCTTAAAGCGTTTGCCAACGATAACAAACAGCAGAAAGAACTACTCACCAGCGAAGACTTTAGGGTGGAGTTCGGAATCGACAAATGTGCCAAAGCCACCTTCAAAGTGGGTAAACTATCGAAAAGTACAGATTTAAACTTTGATATCAGCAACAAGATTAAGAAACTAGATCAAGATGATACATTAAAATACTTAAAAATGAATGAAAGAGACGGAATACAACATTCAATTATGAAGTAAAGATCTGAAAAGAATATTATAGAAGAATGCGTTTGATACTAGAAAGCGAACAAAACGAGGCCAATAAAATGAAGGCTATCAACACCTTAGCTTTACCTGTAGTAACATACAACTTCAACATACTTAAATGAAAGTTGAATGACATTAAAATATTGGACGCCAAGACCAGAAAACTGCTTATCCAAATGTGGGTGCACAAGCCGAAATTAGATGTTGATAGGCTGTAAACACCAAGAGCTTTAGGAGACCAAAGTCTGATCTAAATTGAAATAACTCTAAAAACTACAACAATCGAATTGGAAGAATAATTCACAAAAACCAATGACCCTCTCCTACAAATAGTAAAACACCAAATTCAATCCATCAACAAAGAAGCTGCATTCTTCAAGAAAGAGCTTAATATGCCTGAAACCCTACGAAAATAAAAGAAAAAAGAGAATAATACAGCAAGTAAAACAACAAATAAAATTATAAAAACCTGAAAGGGCAAAGTGTTGAATAGCAAATACTTAAAAAGAACGTAGGAAGCATATGTGGGCCAACAAAAACCTCAAAAGTTGCTGAGGAACACTGGATTGAAAGCTTTAACAGAAGGCCTAATTATTGCAATTCACGACCAAAGACTTGCAACCAGATGCTATCACTGACACCTAATCAAAGATGGAACTAACCCAAATTACAGGATCTGTGAAAATTATGATGAAACTCTCGACCATATTATCTAAGGATGTCCGGAACTAGAAAAAAAAATGAATATCCCCACAGTCATAACAAGGTAGCGACATATGTGCATTCTAAGGTAGGCAAGAAACCCCAAATCGAAAGAACAGAAAGATTGTATGAGCACTAACCAGATACAGTTACCCAAAATAACGATGTCACTATCCTCTGGGTCATGCCAATTCATACTGACGGGGAATTAAAGCCAACAGACTTGATATTATCATAAAAGACAAGAAATTCAGGAAGTGTATCCTTATTGACATTACAGTACCATCTGAGAGAAACACTGCCATGAAAATTATCGAGAAATTATTCAGTTACAAGAACCTGGAGATCGAAATTAACATGTGAGGGATGAAAACTGAGACTGTACCAATAGTAATCATAGCTCTGGGCCTCGGGAGAAAAGAAATGGTCAATTTTACTAACAGTCTCCTAGGTAACATCAACATACAAGTTGCCCAAAAGATCACATATACTAATAAAAGTGCTATCAATTAAGTGACTATATGGCATAAGGACCCTGGTTTAGACCCGGTTCTACGAGATACAATCAGGAAAAATTAAATACACAAGTATATATATATATATATATATATATATATATATATATATATATATATACACATGTATATAGCTAGCTTGCCATTCTAGGGCGGTTATCCAGTCCCTATTGCAGACGCTTGCTCAGGCGCATTTGTCTTTATTCAACACCCACGGAGTCCACCTGTGGTTTATACAGCAACTATGCCTTAGTTACAGTTTATGGGAAAGAGCGTATTATCTATCGTGATCAACAATTTGAACAAGACCAGTACGCTCAAGCCCTCGGCCAAGATGATTTGTGACTTCATTCTAGCACAGCTATCGACGACCCGCAAGGGTTCCATCTATCCAATTTCACTCACAAAGCCTTGATCAACCCGTACTTTCCAATGGTGAAGCACATTGGAATCAATCCCTCTAGTCACATAACATCAGAAAGTTTCCTTCCTGACAAATCAACCATGGTGAGATTCGAACACGGGCCTCAAGGTCAGAATGTGAACGTTCTAACCACTCAGCTACGGGATCATAATAATAATGATAGGTAATAATAAAAAAATACAAAGGATATTTAAATTATTTATTGAAAGAATAGGAAAAGGAAATAAAAAAAAAATGCTGATAGCATGGTAACCTAAAAGAATTTGTTTCTCAAAATTCTGAAGTTTTACTGAAATTATATTACAGATATCTTGATCAGTTATTTGGTAAACATTTGTATTTTATATTAATAATTGTAAAAAGTAGTTCTGTTTGTGTATTTCATATGATGCTGTTGTTGCAAATTAAATATGTAAGCTGTCTGCCTGTAATGTATAATGAGCGTTTACCATGAAGTACGAGGAATAATGAATGCTCTGGATTGAGAGTACTGTGTAGATGATCCAATAATGGAAGAATGATTGTATATTATTCCCAGAATCACTGATATTATGTTTCTCAGCTACTTCAATATTCCCAAATAATACATCAAATAAATATTGTGTATCAAATTTTAGGGTCATGATCGATAGCCCTTAAATACACAGTGTTTTTATGCGAGAGGGAACAGGATGGAGTCAGTCATCGTTCGCCTACTTTCAGCGTATTTTTCGCACATTTTTCAGGCTGCAAGTGTTATTGTAATTTTTAACCCAAAAGTGATGCTAAAAAGACAAAAAACTTCTATTTTGAAAGGAGATGGCTATAATGTGTCTGAATATGGAATATAGATGCTAGAATATCTGCATGAAGACTTTGAAAAGGAAATGTTTTTTCTTTATGTAAAAAGTATGGTGACTTGCCTAGAATCCAATAGACACGAAAGATATACAAAATGAAGAATTGCAGTTTTCGTTCAGTGAAAATATGAAATGAAACAAGCAATCTTGAAACTAGAAAAAAAAGCCCCCCCCCCAAAAAAAAAGCAAGTAAAAAACAAGCAAAAAACATGGCTCAGCTTTTCCATTCCAGGTGGATAGTTAGATAGAACTGAAGAAAAACTGCAACAAAATTGGCTTAAGAATAAAATAACAGAAGATAAAAGACATTTATATATCTCTGCGGAATATGAACGCGGAGAACTAGATTGAAACGGAAGATGTTAATAAATTTACTTCAACCACTTAATATACACAGGAGTAAAGTTAATTACTGAAATGTTGCAAAACCTCTCTAATATTCACACATACACATATACACAGAAACATACACATATACGCAAAAATACACTCACATATACGCAAAGACACACTCACATACTTGCAAAGACGCACACACACATAGACGCAAAACACACACACATACACACAAAAACGCACACATACAGGCAAAACACACTCACATACACATAAAAATACACACATATACGCAAAAACTGACGCATACACACAAAAACACACTCACATATACGTAAAAATACACTCACATACACACAAAAACGTACACATACAGGCAAAACATACTCACATACACGCAAAAACACACTCACATATATGCAAAATGCACACACATATACGCAAAAATACACACATACACGCAAAAATACACACACATCCACGCAAAAACACAGATATACACGCAAAAACGTATTCACATACACGTAAAAACACACTCACATACTCGTAAAAACACATTAACATACACGCAAAAACACGCCCATATATACGCAAAATACACACATACGCAAAAATACACACACATCCACGCAAAAACACACAGACATACATGCAAAAACGTATTCACAAACACATAAAATCATTAGACATACATACAAAAACACACACACATACACGCAAAAATACACACACATAAACAACAACCGCAAGTTGAAGCAGAAAAAGTCTGCAAAATCAGGCTTGAAATAAAACTAGAGAAGAAATTTAAAAAAAATGAAGTAAAGATGGAAACATGAAAAAAGAAGAAAAATTTCGAAAGATACAAACGCCTGATGAATTGCCAAAATATAAATGACAAGAAAAGAGAGAAAATCAGTTGGAATAAGAAAAAGAAATGATGAAAATATCCGTAGCAAAAGAATGTAAGAATTCCGAAGTAGAAAAATAATAGAATGTTTTAGAAGAATGAAAGCGATTTTTATAGTCAGGTAGAAGAAGGAAGTAAAAAAGAAAAGCAAAACAATTGGATATATCTGACATGAATCGTTTCAGGAATTAACACAATAGAAAGACTTACTTAGTTGAAAAAAGAATGACGTGCTTTTGAAAACGGACAGGAGAATGAAGATCTAGACAATAAGAAGAAAAACTACAAATTAGAAGATGTCAGACTACAATTTAATCTATAGATTCCGGTTCAAGAAACTCACATGCGGAAAATTGGTATGGACACGAATCAACACCAGTGATTGGAGGGGAAAATGTTAACGTAGTCTTGGGCACCGGCATGCCTAACGACCCTCCTATACAAGACAAGAGGACAGGTATAATAATAAAAGAATTTCAATATTTTTGACATGAATTTCAAACTATAATGAAATAGAAATATCAATTGCAAGAAGATCCCTTAAAGAACAAACAAAAACATCCCTACCAGTCTAGTAATAATTGGAGCACTGGGAATGATTAAAAATAATACTTATTTAAGAAAATTTCTCACTGACATGCAAAATACGCTTATTAATACAACTCACATACTTAGAAAAAATATCTCAAAATGTAATATGTTCAATAGCTTTCTAAGATAAAGCTTCATTTACTGCAGGTCTCAGATCAAAGAATTGGTAATAATAATAATAATAATAATAATAATAATAATAATAATAATAATAATTCAAAGGGAGAAAAAGCGGCCAGAACAAAAAAAAAACAAAACAAAAAAAAAAAAAACGTGTGTAATTCAATAGGAAAAAAAATCGGGATTGCAATAAAATGCCATGAGCAAAGGACACTTGTAACGAGAAATACAGTGACAAATTAGGCGTCTTTGGAGGTGACAAGTTCAAAGCCAAAACAGATGAGACTTAATAAAATAATAAATGTTGGAGATGAGACGGAGATAAAATAAGCGAACGATGCAAAGTAAAATTCTAATGTATTTCGAAGTTCAAACAGATCACTCACTTCAGATGAAGAAAATCCAAATTATTATTTCATCTTCTTTGCTACTCTTATTTTGATTTTTAGTTTATATTTTTTAGACAATTGCTTGCATGATGCAGTAGTGTCTTTGAAAAGTTAATGAAAAAAGTAAACTTTCCTAAGCGCAAGGCATGCACAAATTTTGGGCGTTAAATTTTGCGTAGATTTTCTTTTTGCTTTAGCTTCACCTGCAACATCACGTGTGACTTTCTCATTTCACCGAGAAGAGAGACGAGATACGATGAAGTATGATGTAGCAAGAATGTCATCTATGACCTGACGGTTACATTTCCGAATAAGTCCATAAAGAAAGAACCAACAGAAAAACTAGGACTGTATATAAAATGAGAGCAATATTTCGTCATCTTTATTTTTTCGAAACTCATCCTCTTATTTTTTTTGTTGTTGTTGGTAACACTCTGGATTTTCAGTCGAAGTGTATATACTCTTCGTCTCAAAATTGAAAAAGAACTGAACTAGCATTCTACATGGGGGTACCTCATTTTTCATGGGCTGGAAACGGGCTACTTTTGCCACGAAAGGCTTGATGATAAAGAGCATATAACAGGGGTGTTCAAACAGCGTCTCGTTAGCCACATACGGCTCTTTGACCCTTAAATACGCGACTGGTGGAAATATGTTGTTTGATCTCCGTTTTTCATCATAGTTAATATAAAAAGGTTAAGCTAATGAACCTATTGTTAATTAGCATATTAAATACGCTCAATATCGTTAAAAACAATCATGAGTAAAGATTTTGAAAAGAATTCGTATATATATATATATATATATATATATATATATATATATATATATATATATGAGTATATTTGTATGTGTGTGTGTTTGCATTTTGTGATTATAGAAACGAATACAAGTTGTAAATTTGACCACACTTGATAAATTTAAACTGATTGAGAGGCCGTCATTTTTTTTTATTATAAAAGCACAATTTTCATTCTTTTCTTTTATCCTATTTTATAATTTTTTATTGTGAAATTTCAATCTCTTTTTCCTTCTCTATTCTTTTGAAACTCATATTCAACTCATATGCAGCGATACCAAATTTTGTTATGGATGCAATGATATTAAGCTTTTGTTTATGGCATGGTGTTCTTTATTTAAGGCCATGTCATTATGCATCTCTTGCTCAGAACTAGAGGCTTATCTCAAATCTTGCCTTTCTACTAGGTGCACCATTTTTTCATCATAGTTCATATAAAAGCTGAGAACCTATGGTTCATGAGCATATTAAATACACTTAATATAGCTATAACAATCATCAGTTAAGATTTTGAAAGCATTTGATATGTGTGTGTGCGTGTATACTTTGTGATTACAGAAACTAATAGAAATTAATAGTTTATAAAACTGTGTACATGAATGAATATTATTGCATACACGTCTTTCTTAATATTTATATAAAAATTTTGTAACAAAAACATGTGTAAATTTTGTTCATATCTTTCAAACATCTGAACTTTATTGTATGTGGTTCTTAGTTAAGCAATTTTGACCACACCCTGATCTATATGAAATTGATCGAAATGCAAATTCACACATTTTTCTTAGAAGTTCCCATTGTTCATTACCGTATTAAATACACTCAATATAGTTAAAAATAATCATCAGTCAAGTTTTCGCAAACATTTGATATATATATATATATATATATATATATATATATGTGTATTTGAGATTATTGAAACCAATACAAATTAACAGCTTAAAAAACTGCACCCATGAATAAATATAATTGCATACATGTCTTTCTTAATCTTTATATAAACATTTTGTAACAAAAGCGTATGTATAAATATTGTTCATGTCTTTTGGCTTTCAAACATCTGAACTTTATCATATGTGACCCTTGCTTTAAGTAGGTTTGGCCACCCATCGGATATAATATCTGATAATTCTGGCCATCTCCTCTCCAATTTCTCCGCCATCTAAGTTTCACATGCTAGTTATGCAAGAGTTACTTTTTGAAAATGAAGCATTTTCACTATTATTATGCTATTACTAAATGTATTCTCTTGTGCAATTATTGTTGATTTTTAGTAATAAGATAAATGAAAATCTTTTATCGAACAATGTAAAAACAAATCCTAATAAAATCATTACTTGCTGTATATCGGTTCTGTCGCAATTCTTGAGAATCCCCAAATAAAATAAACAACATTACTCTATGAAAACAAAGATATTTTCTTCTTTTTCCCTATTGTCAATGTCTATGTGGTCAGTTGGAGGTTTTTCTTAATATCTGCGCATGATAAAGAATGTGACAAACATTGCTGAAATGGAATCTCTGACACCGTGGTTTGATTTGCACATACCTGACAAGTGTCTTGGAGACAGATCTCTCGATTCAAGATTATGCTTTTTATGACTCATCAAAAAAGAAAAAAAACCCTGATGTTCTCAAAAGCCAGCCTAAAAGTGTGAGAATAAGTATTATGTAATATGATTATGCCTTATTAAATAAATATATAAACAAATTTAAAGCATTCAGGTATGGTGGCATCTGATTTAAAGTACTAGCAGCCACTAGTTTTTATTCATGATTTCAGAGCAACAATTATCGATCACTTAAATGTTTTACAATATATTTTTTTACAAAGTCGTCTTTTTAAAAGTATCTGTGCCTGGGTTACAGATTTGAATTAGTAACCAATGGCTTTTCTCAATACAATTTTCCTTCAAAAATAATATTTTTAAATTGTCTATTTTCTGAGGTAGAGTTATGGCATATGAATTACAACTGGAAATTTCATAGGCTCACAAATATACTCTCACGTATTGTAACCAAATGAGGATTATTTTTATCATAATCCCCTTTGCGGTCCACAAGCTTCTTTCATCTATGATGCAGTGCTTGGGTGCCATTTTTGAGAAAGCTTTCATCTTGTTAGCCAAAAAAAAAAAAAAAATAAATCAACAACAGGTATGACGTCATCATCATTGTGATACTATTTCCCAGCCAAGTGTTTTATCCTGTTGGGGAAAAATAGGTCGGCTGATCAACAAGTTCAAAATCACAGCAACCATTGAAACCAAAGAATTGTTTACTGGTGCGTTGTCCCTTTCATCATAACTTCATTTGATAGCCTTTTGTAACTATCTCAGCATGTTGGCATAGTGCTGTCCATTGATGGTGTGGCCCTTTTGAAGATATTCAATAAACAAATTGCCTTTTGCATACCTCCCTAAAAAAACAACAACGAAAAATGCAGATGAAATAAACATGCATTAATTTCAACTCTTCTTATCAATAGCTGCATTGTTTCTTTCCAGGTAACCTGATATCTGAATGTTCAAAGAAGACTGATTATCCTATTGATTAAAGAGTTAATCAACAGCTGATATCAAGTCATCCTCACTACGATAATGGTTCCCAACCAAGTGTTTTTTCATGTTGGGGAACAGATGATCGTCAAATCAAAATAGGAAAGGTGATGAACCAGTTCAAAGCCACAGTGACGCACAGCAACAATTGAAACTAAGAACGTGTCCGGATAAAACAAGATCCCTTTCTTCCGTTTTCCTGGGTGTTTGATCTTGATAACTTTTTGTAAATGCCTCATCAAGTTGACATCATACTCTTCATCGATGATATGGCCCTTTTGAAGATAGTCAATAAATACAACACGTTTTGCATCAACTCCCCCAAAACTGAAACCATCACCTTCTTTGCAGATGAAACAACTATGGCCTTCTTTGGAGCAGGTGAAGAGAGGTGTTTCTACTACATAGTAGTGAATCCAACACTCGTCCTTGTTTAGGAAACGTTCACAGAAACCAGCTAGATCTGCCTCAATGTTAGATTTTTCCCTTGATGTGAACGCCCTGATGCGCTTTTGCGTGGCACCCACCGAGCAGAACCCTTCATGTGCACAATATTTTCAAGTCCTTCACAGGAGATGCTAATAGCATAGGCTATTTTATTTAGGGTCATTCACCTGTCATCTATCACCAAGTGATGAACACGATCAAACCCTTTCCTAAGTAGTGGCAGTTGCAGGTCATCTAGACTCTGGTTCATCTTCAAGACTCTTCCTAAAATCAGCTGACCACTTTTTCACTGTTGAAAAAGATGTAATGTCATCTCCTAATCTAGCAACTATGTTAGCATGAATGTCCTTGGGGACTAAACCCTTTTTCTCTATGTACATAACACCACGATGCCAAATTTTACCAATTTTGAAGCTTAGTCGCAACAAATTACAATTGAAGTCTTTGAACGGCCAGATGCCAGTTTACCTGAAAAGTATTAATAAGAAGAGTTGAAATTAATGTATTCAAGATAACGCAGTTACTGATATAACAGATGTAGTCTGTATTTATTCAATCGAAGTTAGCTGAGGACATGAAGGGGTAAAACAGGCAACATGAAAACCCACTTCAGACCACAATTATTTTGGAGTTTTTGGAATTCAATTTGTCAGTGAGTTACCAGGGATGTAAGAGAAGATACATTTATAAAACAACTGTAAGTCTGATGAAAATTGATTGAAAGATCAACGAAAAAAAAAAAATCTGTAAAAATCGTCATTTTTCTCTATTTACGCAGGTTTTCCCTATATGGGTGGACTCAATTATCAAGTTAAATGACTGTTAAACAATCAACTTATTTGTCTATATTTCTGAGATGAAGTATTATGTACATTATTTAGGTTTTTCGAACTATTGTCCTCATCTTTATCAAAATATTTATTACAACGTTTCTACCGCAGTGAGCGAAATAAAGAGTTAAGTTTGACATTCCAACCACCTGAAGAAGGCCGGAGCGTACAACGGTCGAAACGATGTAATAAATATGGCGACAAAGATGAGGACAATAGTTCGAATAATGGAAATAATGTAATCAACTTATTGTTGGCTACAATTGAAGTTTGTATTAAATTACTTGAAATTGAGGGAGTTTTTAGTTTAAAATTTGTGTTGAAATCAATACGTGTTGAAATCGATTTCTCGCTTTTCGTGGTTTTTCGCTAAACGCAGTGGCGTAGAAATAAAAATGAGTTATCGTTTAGCTCGTCATGATGTAAGTAACCTATATACCGGGTTTGAACGAAATTGAAGGAAAAAATTGAATTTATCGATTTTTGATCGACTTTATCGATTATTGATTATTTAAAAATTATCGATTATTACACTAAGAACCTATCTCTTACATTGTACAATGTATTTGGGCAGTTTGGTCAAAATCGGTTGGATGGATCTCGAGTGAAAAGGTATCACACAGACAGACAGATATTCTCTTTTTTTATATATACGGATTTGTGTGTTTGAAGTGAAAATATCTGTGAGGCTCTCGTTGCCTGATCAACATTTGAATTTAATTTGGTGTCTTTCTTATGATGACAATATAACTGGTCATAATTTAAAAAGATCAAATTGACAGATTGTTCCATGTGGCGAAACATGTCTATCCTTCTAGCATAAAATAAGAAAATCAATCGGTAATCTCTAATTTATGTAATACGATGCATTTTTCAAACCGGATCGAGTGCACGTCAAAATGTCAGAGGTTTGATTTCCAAACTGCGTGGCTGTCATCATCAATTTAAAAAAAAATTATAGACGACTAAAAATTAAAAAAAATTCAAATGAAACCGATCAGAAGGCGTAACCTATGCAGAAAATATACATTCTTTGTTATATATATATATATATATATATATATATATATATATATATATATATATATATATATATATATATATTATGCAAAACTATCATCCAGCAGACATTGAATTGTACACTACTCTGTTTTAATTTCTACCTATTATACTACACAATGAAACTAATTTCTTTTTCTGTGTTAAGAGTGTTGAATAGAACTTTATCAATGCTTTACACATTTTTATTCCTATTCTCAAATACAAATCAATAAAAACTTGTAACATTTGTTGAATAATGCAACTAGATGCAATGTAATGAGTGTTTGGCTCGAAAAACTTCCAAAACATTCTCTCAATTTTCCTTAAGGAGTTTCAGTCTTGCTTGCGTGTGTAAATTGCCAAAATATTCTCCCTTATGATTCCCAAACGGCGCAAGTCGACATTAGTCCCTATCACTAATACAGTACGCATTGGATATTTTCCAATATTATTACCATCTCCATAACTAAATTAAGGAGCAGGGAAGTTTAATTAGCTTATATAAAGCTGCCGATTCTGTTTCATATTATACTTTTTTTCCTGTAACGGAAGAAGAAATAAACTTTTAACGGAAGTCATTTTAGAAGTCAGTTTTGTAAATTTAAAATTTGCTTTTCTATTTTGATAAAATGATCATTAGTACGGAATTTGAATTCAATTCGAAGAGGTTACTTTTTGGAATGACAAATCTGTAATCTATATAAATAATTGCGAATGTAAGTGTGTCGTTGTGTCAGTGTATCAAACTTTTTCAACCTTAAGAAGCAGTAACTCAACATAGCATGCCATTTTAGAATCAGGCTGACTCAGTGGGCAAACTAAAAATATTCCGGATCGGATCGGAAACCGCAATCTTGAAATTGAGGATTCCCAAGTTTTCATTACTGCCATTGTTTTTGGCAATTTTTTACGCAATATTTTGCGACGAATTTTTTGTAAAATAACAATTTTTATAACTTGGAAATAAATTTGGGAATAATCGAAATTAATCCAGCGAAATCCAGCGAAAGTCACCCATGAAATAAAGATAGTTTTTGAACGGAAAGTAAGGACCTACGTGCATCAAATTGTCTTTAAATTAAGTGGCGGCAGAAGAATTATCGTTGAACTTTTAAAAGCTTAAAAAATTAATGCAATACTTAAATACAGCGATCAATTTTGATTTCTTCCGTAGTTTAATGTTACTTGTCGCATACGGCAGCAGTTTGCTTCACAAAAAGAAATTTCAGACAACAGAGGATCAGATTGCAATCAAAAGAGCCAAGGCTGTTCCGAGCAAATGAAATCCCAGATGAAACGGCCGTCAAGATAGCTTTCAATGCGGAGAATATGCAAAGACTTAAGGACTCTCAAACTCCTGAACAAGCCAAAGGCCCAATCAAGAGCTCTGTTACCCGATATGATGTCCTTTAAGCAAGTACACAATATGGGAAAATAGAACATAAAAATAAAAATCAAGGTACAATATGTGTCTTCTCTAAACAATCGTAAACAATTCGTGTTATTAAATTCATTTCTTTCGATATCTTTAAGCAAATACTTATTCGGCTGAGTGTTCTTTGGCAGAGGAACATAATAGTGAGCGTCCAGTGAGGATCGAACTCGCACTCTAATAACAGTTAGGCAAACTAGTTGATTACCATTCTAATTAATTTGACACAAGGCCATAGTAATGTGGTAATGGGGATGAAATACACTACACGAGCAAATTATCTATTTGCTACTCATTGTGCAACGTTTGACACCTAATATAAATGAGTACCTATAAGTGTATGTATGGGAAATAAATAGATAGATAGATAGATAGATAGATAGACAGACAGACAGACAGACAGACAGATAGATAGATAGATAGATAGATAGTAAAGCAGGAAGGATAGATAGATAGATAGATAGTAAAGCAGGAAGGATATATATATATATATATATATATATATATATATATATATATATATAGATAGATAGATAGCAAAGCAGGAAGGATAGATAGATAGATAGACAGTAAATAGGAAGGATAGATAGATAGATAGATAGATAGATAGAGTGTAAAGCAGGAAGGATAGATAGATACATAGATAGTAAAGCAGGAAGGATAGATATAAATTGTTTATATATTTACGTTTAAAAGTATTACTTTATGCTTATGAATAAATGAATTCAGCTGCAAACCAAATTGACTATTTACATTTTCTGTTTAAAATACGATCACTGATATTCATATAAACCGAAAAGTAAAAAAAAAAAATCGGAAAATAAAAAAAAAATAATTTTTTTGTTTCCGATTGTATATTTGTCAGAAAATTATGGAGTTTGTAGAATTGTAGTAAGCCGTACATCGTCGGATTTGTGAGTGAAGGCGCATTCAGATTTGGATTAATGAAAATAAAATAAATATGGATTTATTTTCAAACAAAAGGAAATTTAAAAAAAAATGTTCGATGTTATTTCTAACAGGAAAAAAAATGTTAGTTTAAACTTGTAATGTTCTGGATTGAGCGACTCGGTGATGGAAGTCGTTGCTCTTAGGACCAGTCCTGTGGTTACGTCTATAAGTATAAGTATCCCCACCAGTAATAGGATCAGCTGTGCTATTTTGTGTATAGTAACTTAGTTTCCTCTTCGCCACCGTGGCCTGGTGGCCCAATGGTATGATGCTTGCGTTTTGTCGTAACGGTCCGACTTCTGAGGGTCGGTTGGGGATGCGCACTGTTGACGAGTCCAGAGTTTTTCTGTATATGTGTGTTTATGTGTTGAGGATTCTTATATATAAAAAAAAACAACAAAACATTAGTCCGAATATAAATAATGCTAACACCTTTTCTCAGAAATTCTGACGGAACATCAATGTTCGTCATTAAAATAGACTTATGAACAATATTTGGAAAACATTGTCGCCGAAGATGAAATTTGCTCAATGGAAGTTACATCCGTTATGCCCTAAAACAAGGATAGGACCTGAGATAAAAATACTTTGTGTCTGTTGGGATATCATTCATCTGTAAGATTTCATCATCAACTGTAAGAAGGGGAGTGAACTTCGTTGATCAATCATACAGATGTGATATTCGTGCAGATAATCATTTGGACGGGAGACAGCAAAAGACAGCAAAACCCTGTTTGCCGGTGCTCTGCTTGTCGACTTTGCCTCTGGACAGAGAGGAACCTAGACTAGGCTATGCCAAAGGTTAGAGTCTCGTCTGGGTAGACAGATAGCTACATGACCCCGTGTATAAGGAGACTACAGCAATTTTTGCCTGAGCTTAAGGGCTTGGAATCGCCGCCACATTAAAATAAAACTTCCTTGTGAGGAGGGTCTTTACCCAATACCGAGATGTTCATGCAGACAATGCAGGAACGCACGCAGGAAATATTTTACGGAAGTTGCACCTCATATAACGTTGTCATCCAATTTTGCTCTATTGGCTTGTCACGTTCCCAATTCTTTATAGAAGTTACTGATATGCTTCACCAATTATATAATTGAATTTGCATTTGATCATTGATTGATTTGCTTTTACGGTTTATCAACCTTTTGCTGGTTATTTAAAGTCAGAACATATTTTTAGATTGTAAGAAATTTTTGAGATAATAGTTATTTACAAGTCCAACTAATTAACCCATAGCTGGGGAGAGAAGAGGTGGACTCATACCTTTCCCAAGTGTATTTTCACGTAAGTGAATGTAACGAACCCGACTGGAATTCGAATTAGTCTATCCAATTGACAACTTCGAGTCGTTATCCATTACACTATGCGCACATCCAAGCTTAGAGCACCTAGTATTCCCAAGCAGGGTCAACGTTGCTTAACTTCGGTGATCGTACGAGAACCTGTGTTTAAACGAAATATAGCATTAAGCCAAATTAGAGTGCATACAGCACTTGGTACTCCCAAGTGGTTACCCATTTAGGAACTGTCTAGACTCGACGTTGCTTAACTTCGGTGTTTCAACGTAATATGGCCGTAAGCAAAATTAGAGTGCATAAGCACCTGGTGTTCCCAAGCAGTTACCCATCTAGGTTCTGACCAGAGTCGATATTTCTTAACTTCGGTGATCGTACGCGAACCTGTGTTTAAACGAGATATGGCCGTAAGCCATTTGATCGTTGAGGGTGTGCCGATAGTGTAACGTGAATGTCGCAGTGGAAAATGGGATCGGCGAGTCGAGTTTAAAATTCCAGGCAAGAATGTTGCATTTACTTTCACACTAATGCCCCTGGGAAATGTATGAATCCGAATCTTTACTATTCACAGAAAATAAGGAAAATTATATTACATTCCCTGAAGTGAATGTCATAAAAACATTGATCATGAAGTATCAGTTGATTATGTAATTCAAAAAGCGAAAAGACGTTTTTTCGAAACTAATATATGTCACATCAACATTGCGAATTCATATCATGAAGTATGGTTGAGTAAATTGAAATTATGTATGATAGAAATTTGTTTTTTGATTCAGATATAACTGTCGCTTCATGAACGAAGCCATTTGTAAAGGCCATGATGTTGCTTATAAGACGTTTTCTAAACTACATATACCATAGTTACATCGCAAAAATATTGGTATCTTTGAAAATAAGTATAATCAGAGTTGGTTAACAAGACTTTCATATTAAAAGCTTTTTAAAGTAGCCGTCAACATGAGATATCATATCGGCGAGGTATCTCCTTTAAGACGCCAGAACAAAGATATTTCTCGAGTGATCCTTCATTTGCTCGTTATAAGTGGTTAATCCCTGTCGGCAAGGATATAATATAAATACTTAGACTTGAAATTTGGATGCTGATTTTTACTGTAAATTACAAAGGAGATTTTGACGCCTTTATCTTACTTTGGAACATAAAAGAATATATGGATAATTATGTGTCTATCTATAAACGGGGTAAAAAGACATTGATAAGTTTTGGTACCAACACTCGATATCCTTCTATATGAATAAATGCGAAATTGGAGCTCAATTCTTCTACGAATTCTGATTTTGAAAGGTCCCAAATCTACTTTATAGTAATTTGGTATTTACTCGCCTCCTAGCACGAAGTTGCGTCGAGACGCAAGGTTGGTTTAATGTGAAGAGACCGAGCTCGTACACCCGGGCTAGGAACAAAAAATTCCCGAGCACCCGCAACCGTCGGCTGATCTGGTCTCAGTTCTAGCAACGATCCCTCTCTCTGGTGGAATGAAACGGTGCAGCCTCGGGCAGTTGTTCCCCAGGGCTAGGCATCTCTCAGTTGTGAATCTGTCCTTTGAAGGAAATGTTTCTGAGCGCACCCTGCCCGAAAGCAGACACGCAATTAAAAATATTACATACAAGCCCCAATCTCTCTCCCTCTCTCTCTCTCTTGTGCAATGAGAAGACGCGGCGCAGTGCAGCTTTTCCCTAGGGCCGGCACCTCTCAGTATAATTTTCTTCAGTTGCAAATCTCTCTTTTGACGGAGCCACCCCTGAGCGCGCTCTGCCCAAAGACAGAGACAAAACTGTGAGAGGATAAATAAAGTGTTGCAAACTACTCGAGAGAAATATACACACATTTATTTGCACATACTCTGTCTCCCCACTAAGACGAGATGCGACACAAAATCAGTTTTTAAGGTAGGGACCCCAGCGCGTACACATGGGCTAGGAAAAAATTTCAAGAGCAACCGCAACCGTCGATGAGAGATGATAAATAAACATGGTACAAACTACTCGAGAGCAATTTGTATTTACTCAACCACCCACGAGGTCAGGTTGTGGCACAAGGTCGGTTTAACGTAGGGAGCCCGACGCGTACCGCCGGTCTAGGAACAAAAATTGCACCGTCGGTTGCGCTGCCCTCGATGCGAGCATCGATCTCCCTTTCTGGTGAAATGAGTAGGCAGTTCTTCAGGGCTGGGCATCACTCAGTATAATTTTCCTCAATTGTGAGTCTGTCCTTTGACGGAGCCGCCCCTGATGGCACTCTGCCCACGGACAGAGAAGCAACTGAGAGGTCAGTTTTTAAGGTGGGGACCCAAGCGCGTACATCCTAGCCTGGAACAAAAATTGACCTCAGCCCCCGCAACCGTTGGTTGCGCTAGCCTCGGCGCGAGCACCGATACTCCTTCTAGAGAAATTAGAGGGCGTGTCCTTGGGCAGCTGTTTTCCCCAGGTCAGAGAACCCCTAATTATAATTTTTCTCGGTTGCGTCTCTGTGTTGTGGGGAATGCGGGCAATTTCTGTTCCAATCTCGCATGTATGTGCTTGGGTATCCACCTTAAAAACTGACTTTGTGAATCACAACTCGTCTTGGTGTGGAAGCAAATTTGTAACACATCCATTTATCATTTTTCAGTTGCGTCTCTGTTTTGGGGCAGAGTTCCCTCAGAGACGGCTTCGTCAACTGAGAAACGTTTTAGCCCCCACGTTAAAAACCAACCTTGTGACACAACCTGACTCAGTGGGGGTGGGGGAGGTCAAGACAGAGACGCAACTGAGAGATGATAAATAAAGTGTTACAAATCACTCATGAGAGTAGTTTACACACTAGGTATTTACTCTGTCTGCCTACTAAGACGACTTGTGTCACAAGGTCTTTTTTAAGGTGGGGACCCGAGTGCGTGCACCCGGGCTAGGAACAAAGATTTCCCGAGCACACACAAACGTCGGCTGCGCAGGTTTCGGTTTGAGCACCAATCCCCATGTCTGGTGCAATGAAACAGTGCGGCCTCAGGCAGCTTTTCCCCAGGGCTAGGCATCTCTTATTGTAATTTTTTGTCAGTTGCGAATCTGTCCTTTGACGGTAACGTCTCTGAGCGCACCCTGCTCGAAGACAGAGACGCAATGAGAAATGATAATTGGGGTATGACAAACAACTGAAGAACAATTTGTACTTACTCAACACCCACAACGTCAGGTTGTGAAACAAGGTCGATTTAATGTGGGGAGCCAAAGCGCGTGCACTCGGGGTAGGAACAAAAATTGCTCGCAGATCCCACAACCGTCGGTTGCGCTGGCCTCGGTACGAGACCCGATCTCTCTCTCTCTCTCTCTCTCTCTCTGGTGCAATGAGAAAGCGCTGCCTCGGGCAGCTTTTCCCTCGGGCGGGCGCCTCTCAGTATAATTTTCTTCAGTTGCGACTCTGTCTTTGACGCAGTCGTCTCTGAATGTACTTTGCCTAGAGACGTGAGAGATGGTAAATAAAGTTCAATATCTGTGTTATATATTATCTACTTCTAGATATTATCACTTTTCAGGTTTAACTAATTTACATATTGATTTAAAAAAATATCGTTCATTACTGTTCTTTTATTAAAGGATTGTTTTGATTTTCATATAAAAATAGTTCTGTTTGGGAATATTTTTTTATATATTATAGTAAAACCTTTGAAATTTGCATTTTACTTGACCTTCAACAAGTTGGCATCTATTTGTAAAACTTTCCTTAACTATAACAAGCCTTCCCACACCCCCGCTCAATTAATTTCTTCTGCCTTTACAGTAAATTCTTTGGAAAAATATATTGAACGTCTACAACCATTTCAACATTGCCTAAATAGTGATCATTAATTCCACTGAAAAGCAACTAATTTTTCCTAGAAAAATTATCAGATAGCGAGCGGGCAAATCCTGCTAGTTTCAAATAAATGTCAGGTTTGAAAAGCTGAATTGCATGCGAGGCAGATGACCGCTCGTTGACCCAGTAAACAGTAATTATAAAATCTAAAAATTAATGCTGCATAAAATTTCTGATTACTAAACAAATTATTAACGCTTTCGTGACTGTGTAATCTAAGCTCAGTTAAGGCCAATATAGAATATGTAGCGCCACGCCTCATAATATATTCAACTAATTCTAAAAAAATGTTTATAGTGTTTTCTCTTTTTCTTTAGATTTTATGCGTTTTCCTATCTTTTCGCTTCTGTGAACAAATGCGTTTATTAATTAACGATTTTTTACCACTTTATTCTATTTCTACCACCTCCTTCTTCTCTCGCTCCTCCTCCTCTTCTTCTTCTTCTCAATCTTTTTTCTATTCATGCCCCCTCCTACTCTTCTTCCTCTATCTTTTTCTTCTACTTCTCTTCATCCTTTTTCTTCTTCTTCTTTTCGTTTTCTAATCGTTCTTCTTCTTCTCGTGACCTTCCTCCTCCTTCTCCTCCTCCTCCTTCTCCTCCTCCTCCTTCTTATCCTTCTTTTTCTAATCGTTATTCTTCTTTTCAATAATCTCTTCTTCCTCCTCCTTCTTCTTATTCGGCTGCTGCTCCTGCTTGTCTAATTCTTCTCATCCTTTGCCTCGTTCGTGTTCTTCTCATCCTTTTTTCTTCTTCTCATGCTCTTTCTTCTTCTTCTTCTTCTTCTTCTTCTTCTTCTTCTTCTTCTTCTTCTTCTTCTTCTTCTTCTTCTCATGCTCTTTCTTCTTCTTCTTCTTCTTCTCATGCTCCTTCTTCTTCTTCTTCTCATGCTTCTTCTTCTTCTTCTTTTTCTTCTTCTTCGGTCGCACGCTTACAATATTGTTATTTGCCTGTCTTCAGCTGAGTAGTTTAAAAATAATATCAATTCAAGCCTCCAGGGGACTCTCCCTTTATACAGTACCTCTCCTTCAGGAGGCTGGTCGTGTCAGTACCGGGCGCCTGAGTTGTTCCCAAAAGTGGGCTTGCCCAATTTCCCCCACGGCATTGCTGTTAAACCCCCTTTAAACCTCAACCTTGTGTCACATTCGGTAACGACGGTGCACAAAATAATCCACTTACAGTATTATTCTCTGTGTTTTGATTTTGGAATAAATATATTTATGTTTTACAAATAAATATTTTTTAATCACCTGGCTTAATCTTCAATATTATTATTATTATTATTATTATTATTATTATTATTATTATTATTAATAATAATAATAATAATAATAATAATAATAATAATATCCAGACATTGTTATTAGAGACCGCAAACAAAAAAGTGCCTCCTTATTGATATAGCACTCTCTGCAGACTGCAATGTATGTTTAAAGATCTTCAAAAAGCTATCAAAATACAAGGAACTTGACATCAAAGTCTCAAAAATGTGGTACATGGGAACATCAACAATTCTTGTTGTGGCTGGAGCCCTCAGATTGATTGGAAAAGATTCCAATAGACTCATTTGTGGGATTCCTGGAAGGCCATGCCTTAAAGAAATACAAAAAATTGTTCTCACAAGTACAGCCCAAACTTTCCAAAGGGCTTTATCGATGTAAAATATGTTTTTTTTTTTGTCAGTGGAAAGTGTCATGATGCCATTTCTAACCTTAGGTCCCTGGGCGAGACTCGGAAAGAAAAGTGTACACGCCAGAAATCAAAGGAAATAAAAACAACAACAACAATAATAAAAATCACAATAATAATAATAATAATAATAATAATAATAATAATAATAATAATAATAATAATAATTATTATTATTGCTTTCATAGCTTATGATCTTAAATGATTCGGCGGGGTTAATATGTACATCTTTGGTCTTGGTGAAAACAAATGGATTACAGTAAATATTTCGTTCAGTAGCACAGATTTGATTTCCAGTTATCCTAAAGAGTAGTGCATGTTGGCCCCCAGCCCCAGAGATGTTTATGCCGGGGAGTAGTTTGGAAGAGTCGTGGCTGGGTGTTAAGAAGATTATTTTTAAGTTTGAAGGAGTCATACCAGGATTCCTTATTGGCAGCCACAATCTAAATAACATCAGATATGCAGGTGTGACAATGCTAATAACAGACACAGAAAGAAAATTACAAAAACTCCTACAGAAGTTAGGGAAAGAAAACGAGAAGAAAGGATTAAACATCAACTGCATGAAGATAGAATGCATGGTTGTTAGCAAAATGGATAAGCCTCAAATTCAAGTTACAAATCGGAGATAACCAAATCAAATAAGTAAAACAATTTAAAGAGGGCTGAAAGTGTGACATTGAAATCCGAAGGCGCATTGGGATAGCCAAAGTTGCTTTCTAAAAGCTAAGTAGAGTATTAAGAGACAGGACAACTTCATTACAAATAAAGATAAGAGTACTGAACTTATGCGATATCTGTGCTTCTATGCAAATGTATGCTGGATAATCACCTCAAAGATGAAGAAACAGAAATGCAGTTCTACAGAAGGATACTGAGGATACCATGTACCAAATATGTGAACAACAGCGAAGTTTCAAAGAAAATGTAAACAAAAAGGTAACTTATTAGGGTAGTGTTAGAATCTAGTTGAAAACGGATAGAATAAATTGAAGCCCGCGTATACTGAGCAGTGACCACCGTTATCGGTGAGCACGACTGAGCCCAGTTTTGATCTGAAACTTTCCCCGACACTTGATTGTGGACAGCAACTAGGATTTATCTACCAAATAAATAAAAATATTTGCGTTCGCTAATTATGTGTATATATATATATAATACATATATATATATATATTATAAGAAATTTTAATAAAAACATTTTATTCGTTAGACAACAGCGTTCATGTTTCAATACTATGATTGTACTTGCTTTTTATTAAAATTTTTATAATAAATAAATAATATATATATATATATATATTAGCTTAAACCTTATTTTTAGTGGATACCCGCATTTGAGCAGACGCTCCGTTTATTTTAAACAGCACCTATTTTGCTGTTTTAGATACGCGCTTCCATCAGGAAATGCCTATTTTTTTTCGGTTATTCCCTTTTCTTTTCTGGTAAACTCCTAATATAGTATTCTATATTATTTGAATCAATGACTTTGATCGACAAGTTCAAATCCGACATTTATATTTGCCAAATTGACTTTCCTTCTCTTCTTGCCGAATGCATCAAGTTTATATATATATATATATATATATATATATATATATATATATATATATATATTCTATTCAAACTTGATTCACTCGGCAAGAAGTCAAGAAAAATCAATTTGATAAATATAAATATCGACTTTTAACTTGTCGATCAAAGCTGTGTGGGTATATATATATATATATATATATACCTCTTATTTATATATATTTATATACATATATATATGAAGAAATATTGTCTTAAGGTCTGCTATATTTATGAAATAAGGTGCTCAATATCAGAGATAGAGCGTGTGTAAATATAAAAGTGAACATAGAAGTCAACACTTAGAAGCGACAGTCTGTTTCATGCTATATGCAATCGTCAGGCCACGTGTGCTGTTATTTTTCTCGGCTATTTATATATATATATGGGTCAGTGGTGCATTGTGGGTATTCTGTTAAGTCGTTTGTTTATTTATTTGGTTCAAATTATATTGCTTGTTTTTTATTTTTATTTTTTATGATAGTTGAAAATTGCTAAATTTTTAAGTTTGCGTTAGCACGATGATATCATGACGAAGATTCCCTCCACTCCCATAAGAACACCAATACACGCAATCTACATAAACCCAAATTAAAAAAAAAAATTAATCAGTTTGTCTGACGATCGCAAAAGCGTGAAACCCAGGGTCACAAACTCACATCAATCCAACCAAATATGTTAGCTCTATCTCTGATATTCAGCGCTTTCTAATAAGTACCACGCATGTAATATATAAATATTTATATATATATTTATATACACACACTTTTCACACATACACACACACACACACACACATATATATATATATATATATATATATATATATATATATATTCTTCTATGTGCTGTGCCTCTTCAAGATTTGAAAATCGTGGCTGTCCACATCACTTGATATCATTCATATGAATAATGCAGATTGTATCATTATTATATACAATGTAAATTTCCTATTCAGAAAGTATATGACAAAAAGGGTGCGTCTATTCTTGATTATGAAAAAAATTAAATATTATGATATTTTATTATTTGGTCAGATTTAGAGAAGTAGATTTGGCCTGGAAATTTTCAGCACTTCCTACACTTTGATCCTAAGTAAAAAGCTTTAACAGAAAAGTTAATATCTCAATGATAATCATTGTGAAGAAATATTCACTCACCAGTGGTGTCTCGTGACTCCTGCGGGGACCAAATAACAACAGCCATAGTTAACAGAATTCTCCAGTAGATAATGCTTGAGATAAAGTCCCTTCAGAAATTCAAAGACTTTCTTAATATATTGCCTTCTATTATTTGATCCAATAACTTTGATCAAGAAGCTCAAAGGCGACATTTATATTTACAAAATTGACTTTCTTTCTCTTTTTGCTAAATTCATTAAGTTGTATACAGGGTACTAGTGCGAAATGAGGATATTTTTAGTATGTTAAATAAGCAGCAATATCTTAGCAAACAATGCATCTATTTAATTCAAATTGACACAAATATCCTTCATGATACTTCTTTATCTAATTATTCTATGAAACCACCTTTGGCTTCAATGACTGCTTCTATTCGGGCTTGAAACAGTCCAAAAGCTGCAATTAAGTGGTCCCTATTCATTTTGGACATTTGGACAATGGCGGCCTTCAGTGCAGCTATGGTACTATGACGATGTTGATTTGTCTACTTTCCAACGACGCTCCACACGTAACAGTCCATGGGATTTAAATCCGGAGAGTTAGAAGGCCATATGTTGGGGGTCACATGATCATAAAAATTTTCTGATATCCAATCCTTAGTTACAATGGCTTTGTGAGAAGGCGCAGTGTCTTGTTGAAAGACATATGGACTTCCATTGCATACTTTATTTATCGAGGGCTTAAGAAACGTTTTAAGACCATTAATGTATCCATCAGGATTGACTCTAAGACCTTTTGAGAAAATGTAAGGTGGCATGTCATGACCTTCATTGCTCACAACTCCTAAGACCATCACAGTAGCCGGATATTTGGTGTGCATCACCCTGGGTACTTCAGAAGAAGATGCACATAACCACCTGTCATTCCGTCTGTTTGTTTTCTGATTTTGGTCAAAGTTTTTTTCGCCAGAGAAAAACCAAAGCATTCCATGTTCGTGGGGATTTTTGATTTTGTTCAGCAACCGTTTTGGACGCATGAGACGGTTTTCCTGTGTTTTCGCCGATATTAATTGGCCTTTCCTCATTACATATGACTTATATCGAATGTCTTGATGTACCACGGTTCTGATGGACCTTATTGATCTTCTGGGGTCCTCATCGATGATGTTTTGAATATTCCGTATAAATTCTGGTGTTCTCACGGTATCAGAGCGCTGTGAATGCTTTTTGTTTCTTTTTTCTACAGGGGAAACATTGCCATCACATCCCTCTAGCTCTAACCGAACCTTATGAACAAAAGATCTGGCAACATGTAAAAAGTTACTGATTTTTAAAACACTATGTTTTGCAGCTAAAGCAACAATGACTGCATATCTTTTCATTTCTAGGGTTAACATCTTCCTCTGTCTGGGTTATCTGAAGTAAAAAAATATTATTATAAATAATTTGAGTGTGTAGTGAACTTAATATGTCCTCAAATAGCACTCGCACCCTGTAGAATAATTACATACATACATACATAATTCCCAAAATAGAGGCCGTCACCGATATTAAGGCATCGCTCTTCATTAATAAATCGAGTTCTGTTGGCTACCGGCATTTGCTTACCTCCGTATACAATACGTTAGAATTTCGCTTTTTCTTAGCCTTGCGCCGATAACGTAGAGCTAGTATCGAAGTATGTTTTTTTTTACGATGGGCATTATATTTTTTCGACTCGGATGCTACCTGAATTTTAATAAAAACAAAATAATTTCCATGCCTGAAGATGACTGAATGTACAGTCGAAAGTACTTGTGTATTAAAGAAACATCTTATACAGCTTATAATTTTTAAAAACAAGGATCACAGCATTCATCAAGTGATTTGTAGGTTAATGCAACTTTTAAAATTTTTAGCCAAAGAATTCGCCATTTTATATCATTAACTTTACTAATCTACTATTTGCATGAATGATTCATTGTAATATAAATTGAACTGCACCACATACATACACACACAAACACACACACACACACATATTACGTTGGTGCAAAAATAATGACGTAATAATGTCGTTTTTTGACGTATTTTTTAACATATATATAATATATATATATATATATATATATATAATACCAAATTATAATAAATTATACTATATATATATATATATATATATATATATATAGTATAATTTATTAAAATTTGGTATTACTTATTGACTAAAAGTCCTCTTTGGAATAGCAAGTAATAGTTGGTATTATATATATATATATATATATATATATATATATATATATATAAAATTTGATATAATATATGTGTGTATATATATATATATACATATATATATATATATACAATTTTGTATATATATATATATATATATACTAATAAATATGCCTTTTTTATTCCTCGCCGGTAGCACAATTCCTGCAGATTTTTATCACTTAAACCTTAATTATTGTGGATAGCGCAACAGAAAGACTCCAGTGCAAACCAGGTATCATGCAAAGGGAGATGAACACGCTTTCCAATGGTCCAATTATTGCCGTTTGAAAGACACTTCGAATTATGGGTCTTTGAATGCCTGGGTCAGCATTTTAATAATTGCCGCAGATTTTGGACACATTGCAATGACAGGAATAATAGCAGAGCGCACGGATCCACGATTTGGACTGTTGGGAATCGTTTATTAGCAGCAGGAAGACAGAATGACGTGCTTCCAGCAAGACTTCCTATATATATATATTTTTTTTTTAAGCTTTTCATCCCAATCAAGGCGGGAAGCCACTAGCGCGCAAGGGGTTACAGAGAGTTGGAACGAGAGCAAATAGGAGTGATAGAGGAAAGGATGAAGAGAAGGATAGGGGATAGATCAGGGCATTTGTAGACGTTGATTGACATTACATTTGAATAGTTGGAGATTATAGCTATCAGGGAAACAGGAAGAGGGGAGGGAGTTCCACAGGCGAGAGGTTCGAGACATGAAGCTGCTGGAGTAGAAGAGACGGTTACACTTAACAGTTTCGACAGTGAAAGGGTGTGAGCGAGATTCCAACCTAGCAGAACGCTTAAATTCATGAAGTTTGGGAACCAGCGAAAGCAGCGCATCGGAGCAGTTACCATAAAAGTATTTGTAAAAAAATGACAGAGGTAGGCGACAGCACGTCTGTGAGAGAGCGACTGCAGACGAGATGCCAGATCAGGGCCAATTACATTGCATATCCGCACAACGCAATAGTACTGCACCAGTCTCCAGTGGTGTAGTAAGACTTTCACTTTGCAGTTCGAATGAAGATTTGTAGTGTTCATTGATGAAAGAAGATTGCAAATGATTTCCATGTCCGAAGAAGACCTGGGTAGAAATATATTCAACATACAGATTCTTGGTTTGGTTTAGTTTACGTCATATCGACCTCAATGGGATACTTAATGCCGACAAGATTTTTATTACCGGTAGTATTTTTTTCAATAATGTATTGCAGGTAATTTTTTTTTTGTGTAAACAATGACAGACTATCATCACTGTCGTGTCCGTATATTGTTTAATATGTTGTAATTGCCATCTTTAATAATGGCTTATGCAAGCCGAAAGCTTAGATCGTATTAAAAAAATATGGATCAATATTGTGAATTTCTTTCTTCGTTCAACGATAATGTTATTAAACTTATCAGACGTTACAAAAAAATTACATAAAATAAATAGACAACACTTGTCTATATTATTTAATGAAACGTGTGTATATATATATATATATATATATATATATATATATATATATATGTGTGTGTGTGTGTGTGTTTTATATAGGTTTTATATATATATATATCTTTTATATCGGTTTTATTTATATATATATGTTTTATATATATATGTGTGTGTGTTTGCATCCATGTGTCTGTGTATGTGTTTGTCTAGCAAAACTGCAAATTCTGTTCGAAAAACAATAGTGACATTTGTATTTTAGTACCAAGTGCATCTCTGAGATGAGGTATTATGTTGATATACTTGCTCAATAAAGATGAGAATAACAGATTCGAACCCTTTATTACATCCACCGGGGTAGAGTGTTCTATTTCCACGTGCTATGCCTCTTCCAGATGTCTCAGTTATTATCCTTTTAACTCAACTCTCCAAGTTTTGGTTCACCACTGTTGTGACCTGGTATTGAACTCACAACTCTTTGGGTCTAGTCACGAGATTTAACCAATGTCTTTATCCACTGGGCCAGGTGTTATTGAGGAAGGCCGGAGTTTGCAACGACCGAAATGTTGTGAATATGGCAATGAAGATGGGGATAACAGTCAAAATATTATAAATAATGCAAAGTAATCATAATACCTAATCTCAGAGATATAGAGGTCGAAACGTTGTGAATATGGCAATGAAGATAAGAGCCCGATTAATGTAAATAATGCAAACTAATCATAATACCTCATCTCAGAGATATAGAGGCCGAAACTCTTTGAATATGGCGATGAAGATGAGGATAAGAGCCCGATTAATGTAAATAATGCAAAGTAATCATAATACCTCATCTCAGAGATATAGAGGCCGAAACTCTTTGAATATGGCGATGAAGATGAGGATAAGAGCCCGATTAATGTAAATAATTCAAAGTAATCATAATACCTCATCTCAGAGATATAGAGGCCGAAACTCTTTGAATATGGCGATGAAGATGAGGATAAGAGCCCGATTAATGTAAATAATGGAAAGTAATCATAATACCTCATCTCAGAGATATAGAGGCCGAAACTCTTTGAATATGGCGATGAAGATGAGGTTAAGAGCCCGATTAATGTAAATAATGCAAAGTAATCATAATATCTAATCTCAGAGATATAGAGGCGGAAACGTTGAGAATATGGTAATGAAGATGAGGATAACAGTTTGAATCATGTGAATAATGCAAGTAATCCTAATCCCTAAGCTTAGAAATATAGACAGATATCGTTTAATTACATTTAGTTTGGTCAACTATTTGTAATTTTGTTTCACTTCCGAAGTATCGTTGACAGCACCCTAACCAGGCTATGCCTTTTCTAATTTCTTTTCTTTCTTTCCTGAAGACTCCATAGAATTATCGTTATTCCAGCTTTTGGTTTCTAATTTCTGAGGCGAAACCTTTTGTTTCTTTTATTGCCCATCATGACTCTCATGTAGTTATTCTTCCGTGTGTAAATTGTAATTGTTTTTTTAGTCGGATCAATCCAGACCTCGATACTGATTCTTTTTCTTTACATCTCTCCATGGCTCTATAGATTTATTCAGTTTTATTAATTTTTTTATTCTTGAATTAATAAATGTCAATTCTTCTTCTTTTTTTTTCCAGTTAAGGAAGGTTTCAGAAAATCTTATTAGGAATAGTGTCGATGAAACAGTAGTTTCGTTGAATCTCTCCTGTTTTCGCCGGCAAGATATTTATTTTTTTTTACATGCATTTATATATCCAAGGTTGGTTGTCGTTGTGAATAGCATGATCAACTTTTCCATACTGTCTTCCTGCTAACACTGACGTGATTTGTACATGAATGTCTAGTTTCTTAAAGCTTGTGTGTTTGGAACACGGTTTCAAAATGATCTAGTTATTAGGTGCACGAACTAAGATTTCTTCATATTCCATGAGAGATCCTGCTATATTCTTTTTTTTTTTTTGGTTTCCTTTTTATCCCATGGAGTCTATAAAGAGTCACGGTGGAGTAATGGATAGCGGCTCGGATTGAGGAATCGGAGAGCCGAGTTCGAATTTCAGTCGAATCCATTACAATCCCTTACATGATAATACTCTTGGGTAAAGGAATAAATCCTCATCTCCTCTTGGATGACAACTGGTCTACCGCAGAAAGAAATGGGAAAAAAATCTGCCTCGTCTGTCATGTATCGAAAGATACATGATATATATATATATGTATCGAAAGATACATGATCACATAAGCGTATATTACGCATGTCATATAACTGATTGAGTCTGCTGGAAATTGATTTTGCAGATTTTCTCGTCGTTGCAGACAATATCCAGATCCAATATGCATACTTGAATTGGTCGTTCTGAATGCAAAAATCCTAGACTATTTCATTCTGCTTATTTTCTGGAACAGTCTCTCAAGGGCACCTGGCACAGTGGATAAAAGCGTTAGTTAGATCCAGTGACAGGAGCCAAAGAGTGTGAGTTCAATACCCGGTTAAGGCGGTGGAGAACTTGCAGAGAGGAATTAACAGGAGATAACTGATAACTGACATCCATTAAACATGGCACGTAGAACTAGAACAGTCTACCCCAGTGAGCGAAATAAAGGGTTCAGTTTGACATTCCAACCATCTGAGGAAGACCAGAGCGTACAACGGCCGAAACTTTGTAATAAATATGGCAACAAAGATGAGGACAATAGTCCGAATAATGTAAATAGTGTACATAATACCTCATATCAGAAATATAGACAAATCTGAACAAACTGTTGTGTGTTGTCATATTTACATGACAAGTCTCAGATAGTTTGTATAATTGCCAGTAGAGTAGAGTGTATTCGATCTCTCGGGCATAGTTATTTTTTATATTCAACTTGGGCGATTTTGTTTCCCTTCAGTTATCATGTAAATCTTATTTGGGGATTTTCGCTGAATATCAACTAACAAGTCTCCTCCTGAACGATTTCCCATTTTTCTCAATCTTCTTGATTTTAGCAGACCTATTTGTTTTCTGCGAATTCCCAGTGGTTTGCAGTGGATATCAGCAGGATTTCTCAGTGCTACAACAGTAACCCAACTATTATGTTGGTGTATGTATATTACTTTAAAAATGGTACAGTCACCTGTATCTGAGGATGCCCGTCAGCTCGGGTGGCTAGCTAATCCCCTTTGCAGACGCCTGCTCAGGAATATTTGTCCTTGTTCAACATCCACAGAGCTCACTTGTGGTTTATAATGCAACTATGCTGAGTGGAACTAAGTTGCAATATCTAGCAAAGTGCGCGTTATCTAGCTTGATCAACAAGACCAGTACGGGTTTGAGTCGACCTAATTTACACACACAACGATTTCGTCAACCCAGGTTATGGTTTTCAAGCACTTTTTAAAAGTGATCGCCTCCTCCAGACCGATTACATCCAGAAGTCACTTTCGTCATAAATCAACCCTAGTGTGATTCGAACCCAGAAAGTGAACGTTCTAACTCCTTGACAGCGTGACAATATGTGTAATTATGGATATCATTAGTATTCATATTACTAAAATCTTTATTTTTAATGAGTACACCTGTTTGAGTTGGTACCACTGATTTTTTTCTTAATCAGTGAAACTAATAACAACGAGATCAACGTAAATTTTACAGCTTAAAAAAACAAAAACAAAAAAACAACGAAAACAAAAAACAGAAACAAACAAATAAACTACCTTAAATTTGGTTTTAATTCTTGCTCAGATGTTTAATTCTTTAATCTCTTTACAAAGTTCTTTCGAAGTGTTCAAAACGCGCATATAATTATGGTGACAGTCAATCTTTTTTATTTTCGAAAATTATTCTTTAAATGTGTAAATATTTTTACTAGCTTTCTGTGGTGAACAGTTACGTAGAAGCAAGCGAGTCAGAGTGGCTTGCATCTGGAGCAAAGGAAAATAAGTTTCTTACCTCAATACACGACACGTAGCAGTGGAATTTTGTTCCTAGAAAATGGTATAAATCTCCCCTCCTCACGTTGGATTATTTTGTAACGGTGGCTTTTGTAAGGCTCAGCGGGGTTCGACCAAGTCTCGTACTGATTGGTCGGACTGCAGGATGCCATTTGACTGGGTAACTTAGGACAAAAGCGAAGAACGCTAACTGGTCAGTCGGCCGTGGTGTTGGTATGATAAAAGAGGGCTGAAGCAGTGAGAATCAGTGGCGATTCTACGGTGAGGAACAGAAGGGCACAATGCACCCTCCCCGAAACTCCTCAGTCCCTGATTTTGGTGAGATTTGATCATCAGTATTTTTCCCTCAGCGTATTCTTTGAGCTTTCTTTTTAATATTGCATTCACATCTGCGAAGATCAGGCAAAATAAGGACACATACAGAGACCAGTTTAGCGGCGATGACATCTCTGAGTACGTTTAATACAAACGTATTTCTACTTTAGAGATATCAAAATAAAACTCCTATAACCAAACCCATCCGCTACAAATTATCCGATTACCGACTATACCTCGAGTCCGACCATTCAATCAAGCTTATATTTTTTGAGCTAGTAGTAGGATAGAGAAGTAAATTTATTTGAATTTTGATGTAAAATAATTTACTTTAACTTGGCTTTCTGTTAATCCAACTCCGCTATTTGATGTTTTGCTTTAGGTTCATGGAGGAATTATATTATTTAAATTATTTCCTTATTTCAAAGCAGCTTCGTGATTGTATGGCCGGAGTTTGCCGAAAACATAGATACATTTTTTAGCTGATTTTTGTACGACTCTAGTGCCCACAGCATTTTCATTGATTCCGTTGCTTTATTTTATTTTTACATTTATTTTCTTTCCACATTTATTTTTTGTGCTTCGAAACAGTTTCGTAGAGGAAAACAATCAGAGCAGACAAAATACTCTGTTCTGCTGGTATTAACGTTAGTATTAACCTTTTGATTTTGTTTTGAAGTTAAGCTCTCTTGTGGTCCAACAGCTTGAGAGTAGAAAAGAGGGCAAGAACAGATTAGAACTCCACAAATATGAATGAAAAGTTATTCTGTTTAATTTAGTGAAGTAACATACTTATACTAAAACTCATTCCTAAGTTGTGTATAGGATAGTGGTGTAGTATGAAAAGAAAGACGATGCTTGAATTTGACCCCTCTCTTCCTCCGCAGAAAAATCCCAAGTGCCCTCCCCATAGACTTTCCAGAATTGCCACTGGTGAGACGCGTGAGGATTTTTACGTTGGTCACGTGTGTGGGAATTCAAGAACGGTCGATGGAAAAAAGTACTGTTTTACGAGCGACGTCAGAGGAACACAAGTTCATTTAAGCTACACATTCATTTTTCCCTGTTTATCTTTGCGATCAGCTAAAACGGTGATATCAACTATTAGATATATCGCTTTGCATTCGTTTACAAAGGTTAATGAACTTATACGTTAACATCATGTGTCTGGTGTCTTTTTTTGGACACTAACTGGTAACAAGTCACTTTAAAACACTACGGCATTCTAAGAGAAAGAATTGCTATTGAATATCATCAATATATAAATCTGAGACCCGAGTTCTTTTCAGATATCTTATTGCCAAAGCCAACATACATGACTATAAAAATGTTAAAACGTTAAAAGATATCAGTTAAAATCTTTCTTAATGCTTAAAATTTAAATTTATTATTATTATTATTATTATCATCATCATCATTTGATCTGGAAATACAGAAAATTTAGCAGGAGATAGAATCAAAGTACTAGCTGTCCCCAACCAGAGTACTGAAGTAGCATACATAGATACATAAATCTATCTATCTATCTATCTGTCTGACTAATTCTCTGGCTATCTGTCAATTTATCTACCGGAGTCTCTTCAGCTCTATTTATATATCCGAGTTTGTTCACATCTATCCACACACACACGCACGCACACACACACACACACACACACACACACACACACACACACACACACACATATATATATATATGTATGTGTGTGTACGTATTTGCCTCATCTTAACTCTGTGGTCCATTTTAACACAGAGAATATCCTTTTTCGTTGTTTATGAATAACAGATCCAGTCTTTCGCTTCAATAATATGATCTGCCTGGCTATCAAAGTTCCAGGCTATCTTATTCTTTTTATTTTTACGATAGCCTCCGCTTTGTTCTCGGTAATATTTTTGCAGGGTTGGACACAAGTCGTTTGTACAATTCCCATTTTCTCGTGTCTATTATTATTATTATTATTATTATTATTATTATTATTATTATTATTATTATTATTATTACTGTTCTCTTTCATCTCATCTTATAGATGTAAAGCAGCCATTTTTGTTCAACTGAATATCAATTTGCTCCCTACAATCTGAGATGTTCAACGCAAAACACAGGGGCCTTGCTGTTTCTAATAATTAGGACTTTGTAGATTTCTGAAGTAGATGTTTGGATTGATTTTAATAAGCCACTTATGAACTTGTTTAGAGATAATAACTAAAGCCCCGATAACCGTGGTTATCACAATGTCACCTCATGACAATTTCACTTCCTCTACATTTCCACAGATTCAGTTCCTCACATATGACCACTTTACTCTTTCTCCTTTGCAAAAATTCGAGCCTCAAAAGGATATGCCATGTCTATAATTTTGTCAAATCTAATCGCCTTTTCAAAATCTTGTTTAAAGTGTTCCAATAACATCAGGTCTTAAATGACATCGCCTTTTTCGTTTCTCGTTACTCTTCTGGTTTAGGCTCATACCACTTTTCTCTGTGTTTTTCTTCATTAATTTTACACAGTCGCTAATGAATAAACTGGGTAATTAATAATAATAATAATAATAATAATAATAATAATAAAGCTAGCCACTCAGACATTGTTATTAGAGACCGGAGAGAAAAAAAGTGCCTCTTTATTATATGGCAGTCCAAAGATCTTCAAAAAGCTGTCAAAATACAAGGACCTTGAAATCGAAATCTAAATAAATGGCACATGGGAACATCAACAATCGCTGCTGTAGTTGGAGCTTTAGGATTGGTTGGAAAAGATTCCAGTAGACTAATTGAAAGGTTTCCTGGAAGTCCATGACTTAAAGAAATACAAAAAAATGGTCTCACGAGTACAGCCCACACTTTACGAAGGGCTTTATCTGCGTAAATATTTTTTGTGTGGGTGTCAGAGGAAAATGTCATGATGCCATTTCTGACATAAGGTCTCTAAGCGGGACCCGGAACGAAATATATACACACCGGAAATTGAAGGAGATAATAATAATAATAATGATAATAATAATAATAAGCAAAAGTGACATTCAAGAAAGGTAGAATTACAGAAACATCCTGAATAGATTTAGATTTTGTCACAAAGATTAGGGAACTGGAGCAGGATGAAGCTTATAAGTACCTAGAAATTAGCGAAGGAGATGGCATACAACACCCCCAAATGAAGGAGAAGGTAGGAAAGGAGTACTACAGGCGTGTAAGTCTGGTACTAAATACCGAGCTAAACTCAAAAAACAGAATATCAGTCATAAACACCTTGGCTGCCCCTGTGGTGCAATACAGCTATATCCTTAACTGGACCATAGCGAATGGGCGCCAAAACGAGAAAGCTCCTCACTTGCTACGGCATGCATCATCCCAAAGCTGATATTGATCGTCTGTGTGTGCCCAGATCCGAAGGAGGCAGAGGATTAGTTCAACTAGAACTGTCCTACAAAACTACAACAATTGGCCTCCAAAGATACTTGGAAACTACAGAAAACTGGATGATGGTATGTGTCAAAGAACATGAAAGTAGTAAGCATCTTTACTTCGTAATAAAGGAAGCCAACAAATTCAAAATGGAGTTTCAAATGGGTGCAGAAATGCAAGTACAGCGCAATACACCGGCTGAAATTGCAAAATACTTAAAAAAGACAGCAAGGACAAGTGCAACCGACCAGATACAGAAGCAATGGTAAGATAAACCGCTTCATGGCCAATACTCTGCCCATACCAAACAAACTGACATAGACAAAACCCGTACCCATCAGTGGCTACGTAGTGCAGGGTTGAAATCGGAAACTGAAGGTTTTATCCTTGCTGCACAGGACCAATGCTTGTTAACAAGGAATTACCAAGTACATATATTAAAATATTGTGTTAGCCCAAAATGCAGATTCTGTGATAAATATTCAGTAACGATTGATCATCTTGTATCAGGTTGCACGGTATTGGCACCCACTGAATATAAAACCCGACATGACAGAGTGGGCCAATATCTGCACTGGAAAATCTGCAACTTCTACTGGAAGGAAACTAAAAGAAACTGGTATGAACACCACCCAGACCCGGTTACGGAGATAGGACCTGCTACAGTTCTATGTGACTACACAATACACACTGACAGAACAATCAAAGCCAACCGCCGAGATATTGTTATTAAAGACCACAAACAAAAACGGTGCCTTCTTGTTGATATGGCAGTCCCTGCTGACTGCAATGTGTCTTTGAAGATATTCAAAAAGCTGTCAAAATACAAGGGCCTTGAAATAGAAATCTCAAAAATGTGGCATATGGGAACATCAAAAATCCCTGTTGTAGTTGGAGCCCTAGGATTGGTTGGAAAAGATTCCAGTAGACTAATTGAAGGGATTCCTGGAAGTCCATGCCTCAAAGAGATACAAAAGATTGTTCTGACAAGTACAGCCCACATTTTACGAAGGGCTTTATCTATATAATATTTTTTTTGTCAGTGGCAAGTGTAATGATGCCATTTCTAACCTTAGGTCCCTGGGTGGGATCCGGAAAGAAATGTGTAAACGCCAGAAATCAAAGAAAATAATAAATTTGTTTCTGTAATTCTACCTTTCTTGAATGTTACTTCTGCACATTTATCTAATCCGTAGTCCATACATATGTTGTCACTGAAGTATTTTACAATATAGAGGAGGCCCTTCAACTCATTCTCGTCTTTGGCAAAGAATTTGGGATCATCCATGTAGAGTAGGTGATTGAATATTTTCTTATTTGTAACCATAGCTACTGTTGTTCAGTTCATGCGTAAGGGGGATTAAGGACAAACAAAACAGAAGGGGTGACAGAGAATCTCCTTGAAAGATTCCACGTCGAATGTTTAGTCGGTTGGATATGGAGGTGCCTCTGGTTTGACTAAGGTATAGTTTGGTGTTCCACATTCCCATGCTGTGCTTAAGGAAATTTAATACGACAGGGGAGACTTTTTACATTTCCAAAATCTTAAGGATCCAAGAATGTGGAACACTATCAAAGGATTTACGATAATCAATCCACGCTGCGCTAAGATTTCTACGTCGTCTCCTGCAATTTTCCAGGATCATTTTATTTATCAGTTGATCTTTGCAGCCATATGAACCTCTCCTGCATCCCTTCTGTTCCAGCGGAAGAATGCTGTTTGTTTCGAAAAAGGAGTAAGTAGAGTTCGTCAGGACAGACGTGATCACCTTATACGTTGTGGAGAGACATGTTATCGGTCTATAATTTTTCGGATCGTCTCTTTCATTTGTTTTTGGTATGAGGTATGTAACACGTTCAGTAATCCATTCCGGGATTTTATTGGGATTATTGACAAGCGTTGATAATGTTTTTGCAAGGATTTTATGGATAGATGAGAGATGATAGAGCCAGAAATTGGGCACCTTGTCATTTCCTGGGGATTTCCATTTTTGGGACTTCGTTAGAGCCTGCGCCTGTGGATATATTTTCCCATTCTTGCAGAGGTGTATCCAGCATTTGTTCTTCTTCACGTCGTATCCATTCTGCATTTGGGTTATATTCCTTTGGGATGCTCCAAATATTTTCCCAAAATGTCTGTACATTATCAATCGATGGTGACATGTAAAGTCCGTTTGGAATATTTTATTTTGGTGATAGAACCTACAACGTTTTTTGTATCGTCATTTTCTCTGTGCCTTTAGCTGAAGTTTCTGCTTCAGCACTTCCTGGATTGATGGAATGTCAGGGATCTAATTTTATATTTCCGCTTGATCTTTTTGCACTTGCGTGTGAAAATATTAGGGTTTCTGGTGAGCTCATCAAATATAGAAAGCTCACATCTGATTTGTTTTATTTCTCGTAACAGTTTTGCTTTCCAAGCTGGCTCTCTATGTCTGTTAACTTTATTTATTGTCTTGACCCCAAGGTTCCGATCACTGCTAAAGCTGTTGCGTATATGACGTTGTTAACTTCTGTGATGTTTCCCGGTGGTTTATCTGTTAACAGTGTTTCCAGAGCAGCGTTGTATATTTTCACAATATGCTTGTTGGAATTCATCACATGGATTTTGGGGAGCTGGTCTCCATCTGACAATTGTATGAAGTTACTCTGCTGAGTACTTGAATAACGTGGTTTTTCGCTTCGGTGATTTCAGGTTTGTGGTTTTCACGGAATTGTAACTTAATGTACCTGGGGTCATCTTCAGTGACATTGTCTCGAGAACTGTAGGTTGTGTTTAAGGTAGAGTCTTTGATTTTATTTCCTGGGAGGTACATTCGTATTTCATTTGTTTTAGTTTTTACCTCATCCTCTATCACAATACTTATTTCTACTTTGATCTCATTACAGTTTGAGTGATGGGCCGTAGTAATTTGTCTTATATCTAATTTTATCTTATCTATTTCTGCCTTTGAGAGTCTGTTGTTTTGCATGATGTCCCTACGGACATTGGCAAGCATGTTTGGATTGAGGTTAGGTTTTATATCATTTCCCTCCATACTTCTCCATATTTGGTACGTTTGGTGGTGTCCTTTGCTGGATTTTCGAGTGCAGTGAAGAATGATGCCATGACTTGTCGATACTCTTCGCGCCTCCATTTTGTTCGTTTACGTTTTATTAGTCGATTTGCTATTGAGTCACTTGGTCCAAGGTTGGCAATAAACCGGTTTTGGTGACCTAGTGTCTCTTCGTTTGTGGAAGAGTTTGTACCAGTGACAGATTTTCCGTCCTCAGACTGGTTCCTCTCAGAGGGACGCGGCCCTTGTTGACCCGGGTGACGACCGATCCGGTATGAAATTTTATTCGTAGTCATTGAAATTTTTAAAGATTTGTGTTTTAAGCTTTACCGCCAAGAGGTAAATATGTTGAAGTTACCAGCTTTAGGGCGACTCATTGGTGGGGCGTTCTCTTGGGCCTTCTTCGAGATTGGTTAGAATGTGTATTCATTAATATATCGGGAGGCGGAAGAGTTCATAATAGTATAGTCTACCCCACTGAATAAAATACACTACAAAATACAAGTTTTAAGTTAGTATGGGATAGTGACCACTCCCAGGGGGAATATCAGATTTTAGTATAGAGTTTATTCAATATGATCCCTGCCCATGCGGACACATATACATGTACACACACACACACACATATATATATATATATATATATATATATATATATATATATATACTGAGAGAGAGAGAGAGAGAGATTAGTACACATATACATATCTATACATATATCCCCGCACCGCCGGAAATATGGGATGCCTAGGAGGAAAGAAAAATTGACTGGGAGTTCCGCTTAAGATCGAGTGGGGCGAGGAAAACAGGCATAGTTTGAAAATAAAATATAAAATAAAAAAAAAGGAAAAAAAGGGAAAGAGAAAAGGAAAATCCAAAGAATTAAATTTAAATTGAGTCAAAGGCATTTAGAATCAAAGTACAAGAAAAGTAAAATTGAAAATTGGCACAACATTTACCATTTCTTACATGTTCGGAGCATGGCACAAGTGACTTTCCACAAATGTTCAACTTTCCGTCTCCAACGACAGATACTTATCAAATTTTATGGGGTAGGCTGGACATTCTACTACAATTTGGTAGGGGCACTATCAAAGAATTCATTATTATTATTATTATTATTATTTGTATTCTGACTGTTCCTTTAATTAACGCGCAGACTGCCGCTTTAATTTCATACTGTTTGTCAGAAACTTCAAATAATGAATAAACAAATAAAAATAGCTCGCTATCATCTTTTAGACTTGCATTTTCACTTCTTTAAAAAATGTTACTTGTCAACAGATACACAGCAAAAATGACAAGTCCTGACCCCGAGCAACATTCACTACTACTACTATATATAACTACTCACAGCAAGTGCGTTAATGTTGATATCAAAATAGAAAGTCTAGCGGTTCATCTAGTAAAGAAAATATATGCTTATTTCATTAATTCTATTGGCGCACCAGACAGATTTCAACACGTTCTTTTATATTTATTATTGTTTACAACCATCTGTCTGCTTGTGTACCTTTAAATCCGCGATATTTTAGTGTAAAAATGATTTTTGTTTATCGACACTTATTTTTTCAGCTGATGGTGTAAAATAAAAATGACCATTTTGCTTGTCAATTTCATATCAACTTCTCTTGTTTTACATCTAACAATAGATAAACAACTCCTCCTCTTCTCACTTTGACTTATTATTTATTTCTATCATCTAATTTTTAGATTACATCCAAAATTATTATGGATATGATCAGAACCAAAAATACCCATAACAATAATAATTCTGAAGCACTTATATATAAAATAAGTTGCCAGAAGTGCTCCTCACACATCTTTGGGAATCTTGCCGAAATTAAAAAATGTATCTATGAACACAAAAGGGATCTTATACACAAGAATGTATCAAATGCATTAGTTATACAGAAACAAATTCAACCAGAACTTTGATTTAAAGAATTCCACGCTTATTAAAAGAGAAAGAAACTAAGACAGAAAATTCTCGAGAGTTCTGCTATCGAATCTTATCAAAATATAAATCTGTGCCCTTTTTTTTTCAAATATCCTTATTCCTGAATGAATTATTATTTTCCTAGGCGAACAGACTATAAAAAATGTTAAAAAATTAAAAGAAAACTTAAAATCATAACCTCATGTTATTTAAAGTATATAACATATAAATTAACCCCAAATTAATATAATTTAAATACTAACTTGCAATAAAAATTGAAGAATATCATTAATTCTTTTTCGTATATTAGATATTAAAATTGTGTCTCTTCGTATCCTGCATAGCTTGCCTGACTTTTGGCTAACCTGATGAATATTTATGGGCGTTTTTATAAACGCCCATAAATATATATAGATAAAAAATAGATAAATATATATAGATAAAATATATATAGATAAATATATATAGATAAAAAGTGAAAACATATTTGATCTTCACTATTTACATTATTCGGACTATTGTCCTCATCTTTGTCGTCATATTTATTACAACGTTTCGGCCGTTGTACGCTCCGGCTTTCTTCAGGTGGTTGGAATGTCGAACTGAACCCTTTATTTCGCTCAATGGGGTAGACTGTTCTAGTTCCACGTGCCATGTTTAATGGATGTCAGTTATCAGTTATCTCCTGTTAATTCCCCTCTCCAAGTTCTCCCCTGACTTAACCGGGTATTGAACTCACATTCTTTGGGTCCTGAAGAAGGCTGGAGCGTACAACAGCCGAAACGTTGTAATAAATATAGCGACAATGATGAGGACAATAGTCCGAATAATGTAAATAGTGTAAATAATAACTCATCTCAGAAATATAGACAGATATTTGATCTTCTATGCAAATACGTGTTAAAAAATAAAATGTAACGTATCGACTAACTTTTCCTTTTTTCTTTATTCATATATATATATATATATATATATATATATATATATATATATATATATATATATATGTGTGTGTGTGTGTGTGTGTGTGTGTGTGTGTGTGTGTGTGCACGTGGCCGAGTTAGAACGTTCACATTCTGATCATGAAACCCAAATCTTACCATCAGAAAGGAGACTTACTGATGTCATCGAACTACGTGCGGCACTTTTGGAAAGTGACTGAAAACCATACCACGTGTTGACCCAAGCGTTGTGTGTGGTTTATACTGCAACTATGCTGAGCAGACCTTAGTTACAGAAAGAGCGTGTTATCTAGCATGATCAACAATTATTATAGTTATAGAAGTTTGGGGGATTTAGGCAATCGTTACAGGGATTCAATGATTCGTTTCGTCTTATTTTGGAACTCATCAGCATTGCGCAACCACTATCGTGATTCGAACTCCTACCAACAGGCCTCGATGACGGAGAAGAAACTGAATAGACTCACAAATTCACAAATTCCGTGGTGATACTCATCCAATCATCCTTATCTATGTTGCCATATTTTTCACAACGATTCGGCAGTTGTACGCTCCGGTTGGAATGTCGAACTGAACCCTTCATTTCGCTCGCTGTTTCTAGTTCTACGTGCCATGTTTGATGGATATCATATCTGCTTCGTATAGAATGCAGAAAACAATGGACGGGCGTTTCGTTCTATTTTTGGGACTCATCAGCAGTGAGCATCCACTACCGAGATTCGAACCCGAACCGTTTCGGTCCTCGGTGACGAAGAAGAAACTGAATAGACACGAAATAGCTTCTCTATTCATAAATACCATGGTGATACTCAAGCAAGTATTTCATAACCCCCAACGGACTGTGTCCCAAGAGCCATGACTTTTCTTTCCACTGAAGCAGTACTTAGCTTTTTGTCGATATTTTTCGTCATCCGATTTTATCAAACCAAGTGTTGATAAAACGAAACGAAATATAGTTACTCGAAATTCAAAAAATTTAGAAGATGCTTCTGCAAAAGTCTCTTTTTGAATATCAGTCACTTTTTTGACTAAGTGTGTGTTTTTGTTTTACATGTCGACAATGTGTAAAAGTTCTCTGAATATATCTATCCCTAATCCTAAACGAGGTCGGAAAAATGTATGTATATATATATATATTATTATTATTATATATATATATATATATATATATATATATATATATATATATATATATATATATGTTCTGTATTTAGGTAGTAATCCTTCATTTATAAATGTTTCATTAAAGAGAGAAGACAAGGTACTGCGTTTGAGCTTCTTATTTAATTTTTCTTGCGTTCGAGCAACTGTTTTTTTTTGTTGTCGACACAGTGTGTAGGAACTGTCCAAATGTTCTATAATTCCGAACGCTTTCAGTTATACTTTTAGCCATTATCAAGGATAATTTTGTTCTTGCTTTTTAATTGGGTGTATGGGTTGGGTGTATGGTTCTAGAGTTATAGCGATGTTTTATTTTCCGAATACAATTAGTACATTGTGGCTGTGATCGGAGTTAATATTACTGACTTTTTTTTTTAATTATTATTATTAAAGAAAAAACAACAATCAGTCATAATAATAATAATGTAAGTGGGTGTAAAAATTGGTCATAGTGTCATATATATATATATATATATATATATATATATATATATATATATATATATATATATATATATATATATAGGACACTATGCCCAATTTTTACACTCCTTTACATTATTATTATTGTGTCCTATATATATATATATATATATATATATATATATATTGGACAGTATGGCCAATTTTTACACTCCCTTACACCTACCAAACGGGGAAATTTTTAAATGCTAGAAAAAACTCAATAAAAAATTAATATTTCCCCTGTCTGTGATATATATATATATATATATATATATATATATATATATATATATATATATATATAGATAGATAGATAGATAAAGTTAATGCCATAAATCTTTAATAGCAAATCAAGAACATAGATGTAATCTTTTAAATGCAATTTCGATTTTCACCAAGATGATCATGGAAGAAATGATATTTGCATATTGTACGTTCTTAATTTGTATGACTTACTGATGAGACGAAAAGGTCTGTTCTCGCTTTGATTGTTTTTAATTCTGTACAAGCAGACAGATTCGAAAAAAAAGTACTTTTTATAATTCAAATGAAAAGTTATTGTGGTTTAAACTTAATTACTTCGATATCTACAAATAAATGTCTGGTAACTTTTTTTTTTAATTCTGCGCAAGCCAGAAACAACGCCCAAGATTAATTTTAATTCTTTAACGGAGTTTTTCTTCGAAGGTGTCACTGTCATGAGGTGATTAACAAACAGTTCTTTTTTACTGGTAGATTTTCCGTCAATATGGCATGAACTATATTGTTCAATAATTACAGTAATGTCACACTTCTTATCCGAAAGTTGTACATTGGATCAGTTATTTTCATTTCAATTAAAGGTGCAATTATAATTTATAAGTTCATGAATCATTCATACAAAAGACAAATATAGAGGTTAATGATTTAAATGGCGAGAATACATCGTCGCAAACAATATAAATAAGATACACCAACCCCAAACCTGTATATGAATGATATGATCCCTGTTTATAAATTCTAGTTGCATAAGGTCTTTTTAAAATCTACCAGTAAAAAAGAATTCTCTTATTACTATATTTGTACAAAAATGCACAACCTAAAAATTTAAAATTAAAACTCAGCGTTGCGACCGCACGTTCCAAAATAATAACACATTTCTCATAGCATTTTTCGGATTACATCTTTATTTTCGTTGTCCTCTTATTACCGAGAAGTAAAAACAAGAACAAAATCTATTTCCATACCTGAGGATGTCTGTAAGAACAGACGAAAGCTTGTAAAAAATTAAAAAGACATTATGCAACTGGAATTTATAAACAGGGATCATATCATTCATATACAGGTTCGGGGTTGGTGTATCTTATTTATATTGTTTGCGAAAATGTGTTCTCGCCATTTAAATCATTAACCTCTGTATTTTTTTTTTTTGTATGAATGAATTATGAATTTATAAATTATAATTATACCTTTAATTGAAATGAATATATATATATATATATATATATATATATATATATATATATATATATATATATATATATATGATTTTATACATGAAGACTAATGCGTAAAGGTTGAAAATGCAATACATATACAGTTTCCTAAAAGATTCTGGATACAGTTTCTTAAAAGTTTTCGTATCTTGGGGTTGTAAATATATAATAAATATCTACAATTTATGTTCATTCTTGTTAAGGTTCTAAGTTTTCGATTAACATCATTCATTATCAAGAAAGAAAGAAATTTGATGTAACTCATATTCCGCTTGCAAATATTTTGCATATTGCAGATAATGTTTCAATTTTAAGTACCTAGTCGTGATCTGGCATCTCGTCTACAGTCACTTTCCCACGGACGGGACGTGGCATCCCTCTATCTTTTCTAACAGTATTTTCCCGGCAACTGAACCGACGAGCTACTTTCACTGGTTCCCAAACTGCATGAATTTATGCGTTCTACTAGGTTGGCATCTCGGTCCCACCCTTTCACTGTCAAAACCGTTAAATGTAGCCGTATCTACTACTCCGACAGCTTCCTATATCGAACTCCCGACAGTGGAACTCCCTTCCTCCTACTTGCTTCTCTGATAGCTATAATCTTTAAATATTCAAATGTAATGTCAATCGACATCTTCTGATGCCTTGATCCTGATCCCCGTCCTTCTCTATATTAAGTCACTCACACACTCATTAATTATCGCATTCACTCACGTACTCATTTATTAAGTCACTCAATCGCTCTCTCATTAAGTCACTCGTTAACTCACTTACTCACTCATTAACTTACTCATTCATTAACGCATTCACTCACTCATTCACTCACACGTTCATTTCGTCCTGGATAAACTACGTCCAACAGCAAAGACTCTGATCAGGAGGTTGAGGAGCCTGGAACCACTTTTTAATTGCTGGTGTTCCTAGGTCCACTTTAACCTGGGGTGGTAGCACCTATTAGGGTCCCAGCTATGGACAAATAGTTAACCCCCAAACTGGGCTTAAGCCGCTGTGAAAGTGTAAAAATAGGTTTTAATACCAAAAATAGTTTGGAAAAAAATATTTCCAGCAATATACTTTTGGAAAAAAGATATTACCAGTTATACATATTTGAAGAAAAAATATTGCTAGAAATACATATTTGAAAAAAAAAAAATACCAGCAAGAAAAATTTTTTCGGCATTAAATAACTCTTTGAGGTTCATATGCTGTAAAACAAACCAAACCAATCAGATACTCATTAATTCTCTCACTCACTCATTCATTACCGCATTAGCTCACTCACTCATTAAGTCACTCACTCATTCATTAACGCATTCGCTCACTCATATTAATTCACTCACACACTTATTATGTCACTCAATCGATCCCCCATTCAGTTACTCGTTATCTCACTCACTCACTCACTCATTAAAACACTCACTCAGTCTTCACCACACTCATTAACTCACTCACTCACTCATTAATACATTCACTCACTCACTCACTCACTCACACACGCATTAATCCCCTCACTCACTCATTCATTACCGCATTTGTTCACTCATTCAATCTCACACTCATTAAAAAATTAAATAAAAGAAAACGATTTTTTAAAAAATGCATTACTTTCATGGGTTCCTTTTTAAATATGCCGATCTTGAAAACTAATTTCAGATATAATATAAAAATTTCAACCGTTAATAAAATCCCCAAATTGTCAACTTGACTTTCATATATAAATATAAACTATGCTGTTTCATTCTGTAAAGAAATTCCATTTTTATTTTCTTACATTTAAATAATGTTAGAAATTAAATAAATGACAATAAGATAAGCAAAAACAAATAATTACGCTCTTCCAATCAGGCGAAAAATTTGAAATGGCTAGATGTAACCGTAATTTCTATGCTAACAATTCCTTCTCTCTTACGTCTCTTTCCCTTGTGGAACTTTCATCCAGCTTCTTTCTTTCTTACTAAGAGATTCAAAAACTAAAATTGAACGTTAATCATCGTCTACTCTCTTTGAAACCTGTTCTTTTATTGCCAACTCTCCTCAATTTCCAAATTCTTTCACTCCCAGTAAACCCATTTGAGTCTTAGTGGCCTTATCGCGTTGTTCGGTGCGAAATGATTAACAAAAATCTCCCCAAGTTTAAAAGTTTTAAAATTATTAAAAAAAATCAATTCCATTTTAATTTCTATTTCTCTGATTCAGAACACGTTTTTATATCGGCGAGAAGATTATTAATGATATTTTCAAATTATATGAACCTACTTCAAATCAGATGTCGAATGTATATGTAGGATTATAGGTTTGTTTTGAATCTATTACAGTTGCATTCTAAGCAATACTCGAAATGGAAATTAAAATCTCTTTTCTGGCGGAATTCTTTTAATAGATAACTCATGTGCTATCTGGTAGCTCGTCAAATGTTAAATAGTTTATAAATTATATTGAAACAATAGAATTATTGCTGTCATCATGGAGAAACAGAAAAAGAAGTTACTCTTGTGTTTTTTTGTTTTTTTAAAATGCCAATGACATGCAGTTTCAATATTTCAAAACGTTTGTTCTTCATCTTCCGAAAGAAAAGTCGGATCACTGTGTCGATCCAGAAGGTTTATCTCGCCTGAGTCCATCCGTCCAATCTACAAATCTACCATTCGTCCTTGCATTGAATACTGTAATCATATTATGGTCTAGTGCCCCGCTGTTTATCTTGAGGTCTTCGACAAGATCCAGAGACGGATATGCAATATGATAGGTCCTGATCTGGCATCTTGTCTGCAGTCACTTTCTCACAGATGACATGTGGCTTCCCTCGGTCTTTTCTACAAATATTTTCATGGTAACTGCTCTGATAAGCTACTTTCACTGGTTCGCAAATTACATGAATTTAAGCATGCTACTAGGCTGGCATCTCGGTCCCACCGTTTCACTGTCGAAACAGTTAAATGTAACCGCCTCTTCTACTACAACAGCTTCTTCTCTCGCACTTCCCAACAGTAAAACTCCCTTCCTCTTACTTGCTTCCTTTATAGCTATAATCTTCAAATATTCAAATGTAATGTCGATCGATATATCTGAAGCCTTGATCCTAATCCCTGTCCTTCTCTTTATTCGCTCCTCAAACGCCCCGCTTTACTCTTGCTCGCACTCAATGTAACCCCTTCTGTGCGAGAGGCACCCCGCCTTGTTTGGGGTGAAATGCTTAAAAAATAAATATATGAAAATTCCTTTTAGAAATGACTTTTAGCCCCAGTTTTGTTCCTCTTAGCAGATTACCGCATATAATCGAGTCCCTTAGGGTGGGCATGTATCTTGGGAGACAATTGGACCTTAAAATCACTGAAACTGACCTCAAGTGGAACTCTTACATACGATCTGATGCAAAAGACGCAGGAAAAATGGCCGTATTCCTGTACCGCTCCAGTAAGTACCTGACTCCGCGTGTTATTTTCTATCTTTAAAAGAACGAGATCAGGCCAAAAATAAAGTCAGTCAGTTATATGCTATGCATGATGCACGTTTAAGAGATCAGGTATCTTTCGATACATGAGTGACAGGCAGATTTTTCTCCCGCAGTAGGTTGCCATTTCTTTCTGTAGTAGACCAGTTGCCATCCAAGGCTATAGAACACGATCTGTCCTGCTATTTACCCATTGCTAGGGATAGAAGAAGGGGATTTATACCGTTCCCAAATGTATTAGCACATGACTAACGACCCATATTTTTCCGCAGTAGGTTGCCATTTCTTTCTGCGGTAGACCACTTGCCATCCAAGGTTATAGAACCCAGTCTGTCCTGCTATTTACCAAAAGTTGTCGGGAGAAGAAGAGGATTCATACCTTTTCCAAGGGTATTAGCACGTAAGTGAATGTAATGGATTCGACTGGAATTCGAACTCGGCTCTCCGATTTCCCAGTCCGAGCCGCTATCCATTACTCCATACTGTTGTCATAATTGGGCCGGAAGTGCTCAATACTCACTCTCATGTCACGATAGAGTTCAAAAGCGTCTCCGAGTTTCTGCGGGTGAAAAATTATATTCCACCCTCCAACCTCTCTCTCTCTCTCAGATGCGGGATGTGGCGAACCTCTCACTGCTCTATCGCTACTACAATGGAAAGTGCTCAGACGAGCTACATTCCTTGGTTCCACCAGGCTTAACATTCACAGCTAGGATCCACCAGCTTCTTCCCGTGAACCATTGCTACGTAGAACCAACTCACTAAACGATGTCTTCCCGGTCACTACAATCTAAACTTGCTCAAGTCAAACGTTAACTGTTTCTTCCCCGCATATACGTGCGTCCTGGGTATGATGATAAACTACATCCGCCTCCTGGGTATGACGATAAACTACATCTGCGTCCTGGGTATGAGGATAAACTACATCCGCGTCCTGGGTATGACGATAAACTACATCCGCGTCCTGAGTATAACGATAAACTACATCCGAGTCCTGGGTATAACAATAAACTACATCCGCATCCTGAGTATGACGATAAACTACATCTTCGTCCTGAGTATGACGGTAAACTACATCTGCATCCTGAGTATGACGATAAACTACATCCGCGTCCTGTGTATGACGATAAACTACATCCGCGTCGTGGGAATGATGATAAACTATAACCGCTTACTTAGTAAGACGATAAACTACTTCCGCATCCTGAGTATGACGATAAACTTCATCCGCGTCCTGGGTATGACGATAAACTATATCCGCGTCCTGGGTATGACGATAAACTACATCCGAGTCCTGGGTATGACGATAAACTACATCCGAGTCCTGGGTATGACGATAACCTACATCTGCGTCCTGAGTATGAGGATAAACTACATCCGCGTCCTGTGTATGACGATAAACTACATCCGCATCGTGGGAATGATGATAAACTACAACCGCTTACTTAGTAAGACGATAAACTACTTCCGCATCCTGAGTATGACGATAAACTTCATGCGCGTCCTGGGTATGACGATAAACTATATCCGCGTCCTGGGTATGACGATAAACTACATCCGAGTCCTGGGTATGACGATAAACTACATCCGAGTCCTGGGTATGACGATAACCTACATCTGCGTCCTGAGTATGAGGATAAACTACATCCGCGTCCTGTGTATGACGATAAACTACATCCGCGTCGTGGGAATGATGATAAACTACAACCGCTTACTTAGTAAGACGATAAACTACTTCCGCATCCTGAGTATGACGATAAACTTCATCCGCGTCCTGGGTATGACGATAAACTATATCCGCGTCCTGGGTATGACGATAAACTACATCCGAGTCCTGGGTATGACGATAAACTACATCCGAGTCCTGGGTATGACGATAACCTACATCTGCGTCCTGAGTATGAGGATAAACTACATCCGCGTCCTGTGTATGATGATAAACTACATCCGCGTCGTGGGAATGATGATAAACTACAACCGCTTACTTAGTAAGACGATAAACTACTTCCGCATCCTGAGTATGACGATAAACTTCATCCGCGTCCTGGGTATGACGATAAACTATATCCGCGTCCTGGGTATGACGATAAACTACATCCGAGTCCTGGGTATGACGATAAACTACATCCGAGTCCTTGGTATGACGATAACCTACATCCGCGTCCTGAGTATGAGGATAAACTACATCCGCGTCCTGGGTATGACGATAAACTACATCGGCGTTCTGTGTATGACGATAAACTATATCCGCGTCCTGGGTATGACGATAAACTACATCCGCAACCTGAGTATGACGATAAACTGCATCCGCTTACTAAGTATAACGATAAACTACATCTGCTTCCTGAGTATGATGATAAACTACATCCGCTTACTAAGTATAACGATAAACTACATCCGCTTCCTGAGTATGACGATAAACTACATCCGAGTCCTGGGTATCACGATAAACTGCATCCACGTCCTGGGTATGACGATAAACTACATCCGAGTCCTGGGTATGACGATAACCTATATCCGCGTCCTGAGTATGAGGGTAAACTACATCCGCGTCCTGTGTATGACGATAAACTACATCCGCGTACTGGGTATGACGATAAACTACATCCGCTTACTTAGTAAGACGATAAACTACTTCCGCGTCCTGAGTATGACGATAAACTACATCCGCGTCCTGGGTATGACGATAAACTATATCCGCGTCCTGGTTATGACGATAAACTACATCCGCGTCCTGAGTATGACGATAATCTACATCCGCGTCCTGGGTATGACGATAAACTATATCCGCGTTTTGGCTATGACGATAAACTACATCCGCGTCCTGAGTATGACGATAAACTACATCCGCTTCCTGAGTATGATGATGAACTACATCCGCGTCCTGTGTATGACGATAAACTACATCCGTGTCCTGGGTATAACGATAAACTACATCCGCTTCCTGAGTATGATGATGAACTACATCCGTGTCCTGTGTATGACGATAAACTACATCCGTGTCCTGGGTATGCCGATAAACTACATCTGAATCCTTGGTATGACGATAACCTACATCCGCCTCCTGAGTATGACGATAAACTACATCCGCTTACTTAGTAAGACGATAAACTACTTCCGCGTCCTGAGTATGACGATAAACTACATCCGCTTCCTGGGTATGACGATAAACTATATCCGCGTCCTGGGTATGACGATAAACTACATCCGCGTCCTGAGTATGACGATAATCTACATCCGCGTCCTGGGTATGACGATAAACTATATCCGAGTCCTGGGTATGAGGATAAACTACATCCGCGTCCTGAGTATGACGATAAACAACATCCGCGTCCTGAGTATGACGATAAACTACATCCGCGTCCTGTGTATGACGATAAACTACATCCGTGTCCTGGGTATGCCGATAAACTACATCCGAATCCTTGGTATGACGATAACCTACATCCGCCTCCTGAGTATGAGGATAAACTACATCGGCGTCCTGTGTATGACGATAAACTATATCCGCGTCCTGGGTATGACGATAAAGTACATCCGCAACCTGAGTATGACGATAAACTGCATCCGCTTACTAATTATAACGATAAACTACATCCGCTTCCTGAGTATGATGATAAACTACATCCGCGTCCTGTGTATGACGTTAAACTGCATCCGCGTCCTTGGTATGACGATAAACTACATCCGCGTCCTGAGTATGACGATAAACTACATCCGCTTCCTCAGTATGACGATAAACTACATCCACTTACTTAGTAAGACGATAAACTACTTCCGCGTCCTGAGTATGACGATAAACTACATCCGCTTACTGAGTAAGACGATAAACTACTTCCGCGTCCTGAGTATGACGATAAACTACATCCGCTTCTCGTGTATAACGATAAACTACATCCACAAAAATTTGGTTTCAATTCCAGAAATACTTTGTAAAAAATTATTAGCAAAAAATAATATTGCCAGCTATACATTTTTGGAAAATATAATATTACAAGCTATACATTTTTGAGCTGCCCGGCCCGTTTAGGATCAAAGTGTAGTATCTGTGCTTTGTGATCATCCGGGCTGGCTTCTGTCGAACTCTCTAATGCAGAGAGGAACTCGGAGGAAGCTTTGCCGAAGGGCAATTTTTCCTTCGGGGAGGTAGACAGGACCTGAACCCGTCTAGGCGGGTTCAAAGGTCATATTTTTGGCCGAGCCTACGGGCTCGCGGGCTACCCACATTAAACCGGCCTTGTGCCACATTCGATCCTAGTGGATGGATTGATAAATACCAGCTATACATTTTTGAGGAGAAAATATTAAGAAATAGATTTTTGACAAAACAAAAATATTACCAGGTAAAAAAAAAATTGTCGGCATTAAATTAAATTGAGGTTGATATGCCGTAAAACAAAACAAAACAAAACAAACCTTCATATCCGAATAAACTGACTCTTAATGTAACACTGTACCTTGAATGGCTATTGTACAGGGTGACCCTCACTGCAAAAAAAAAAAGAAAAATGGTTTTAAAATTTATGAGGTCGGGGATAGCACTATATACAAATCATGTTTTTGAAGAGGTTAAAAATGTTGCTTTTTGGTGACCACTATATACCGTGCACTATACACAGTTAAATGTCTCCTGCTGGGGTTAATGCAAAAGAATTCTTCGGTAGCAGTACACATGAAGTCGGCTTATACACAAGTATATACGGTATGTGAATACTAACAAAACTCCAGAGAATCACAGACATCGAGAGAACATTCCCTTTCAGTTTAACATACTGAGAAAAATATCTGGATGTACGAAGTGATATACTGTAGATGGTTTGTTAGTGTGAGGTAGATTTTTACTCTTAATCATACTTATTATAAAAACCTGGTTGTGTGTGTGTGTGTCTGTCTGTAACGTTTATATATCAGATCGGATTTCCTACATTTCTCAACCGATTTCCACAAAACTTCACAGAATTACGTAAAATTACCTTGCGGTGGTTCTGACAGCGCCAAAAGTAGGAAAAACACAATTGTTTTTGCACGAAATCAATTTGAAAACACGATTAAGAGGCATTAATGAAAGGGGGATTACTCACATCGAGTTATACTTATTATAAAACCCAGGTTGGTTGCACGCGCGTGCGCGCACGTGTGTGTGTTCGTTTATATATGTGATCGGATTTCCTACATTTTTCAACCGATTTCAACAAAACATCACTTTTTTTTTGGCAGGTAGTGTTTCTTATTGTCTTGCACACTTTTTTCTTTATTTTTACATTCAGAATGCTTTAAAAATTCCATTTACAAGACAATTGTTTATAATAAAATTCTATTTATTCGGTAGACTCATAACGATTGAAAACAATGTTTTTGTTTGAATTTGGGTTTAACCAATTCGTAAAAAACAAAAAAAAAACAAAAAGAAAAAAAAAACAAAAAAAAACTAATTAAGACATGCGTGTCCGTCAACCTTAAACAATAATCTTTGTCAATTTTATTTTTCAGTCTTTATGATGGTCGATACTTGATCTATCTCTAACTGTTACATCCCCGGGCAACGCCGGGCTCTACTGCTAGTGTACAATAATTGCACGAATGAGCGATGATAGGGTAAGATATATTATATTTATATCGTGAAATATCTGATAAGATTGGCCAACTATTTGCATCTGGAGTTATCTTTCAGTCTTTTCAAAATGGATGATCAAACAAAAGAAAATTATCCGCTTTTGATCTTTTTCTTAGGCAAAAATCGAAATAAACACATTCCAAAGAAATACATTATAATTTGTAGTAAATATGATATAACACTAATTGAGAGAATTTGTCCTAATTAAAAGGTTCGGTTGTCTGTGTCTGTCTGTCTGTCTCTCTCTCTCTCTCTCACACACACACACATATATATATTTAGGTAATGAAATGTTTGGTAATCCGTATGGATAATCCCAAGGAGTATGTAATCCAGAGAGCTCAATGTAAAACCAGAGCTAAAATTAGTTTGATTAAAAAACAGACAACCTTAATGGATCTATATATGAAGGATGCTGAAAAGTTTCCGATTCAACATAGGAAAGAATAATCCGACAAATTCAAACGTTTGACGATTTGCCCAGCTTACGGAAAATGATTCGAACTGGAAATTTTCCCGCAACTCTCGTTTCTCTACCCCACTCTCTCTCTCTCTTTCTATTTCTCTCTCTCCCCCTCTCTCTTTCTTTCTCTCTCTCTCTCTCGCTATATATATATATATATATATATATATATATATATATATATATATATATATATATATAGGTGAGATGGATAAATTACGTAAAAATGAAAATAACATTTACATCTTATTTTAACTGATATATTTACCAAAATTACAAAAAAATATCTTGAAATACTAAAGAGTAAATTTATTCAATAAAACCGCCATTGGCTTCAACTTCAGCCTTCAGACGACATCGGAACTTCCTACATGTCTTCTAGGCGGTCTCCTTGTTGGTGAATGCTACCATAATCTTTGCCTTCAATTTATCTTTGTTGTTAAAAGGAGTTATGTTGGTTTCTCTCTCCACTGTGACACACATAATAATTAAGAGGTTTGCAGTCTTAGGTGACCAGATGTACAGTATGATGTGTTGTCGAAGAAATTGTCTGACAGCCATGAATGTGTTCTTCTGCTTGTGTGGCAAGATGCAGAATCCTGTGACCAGACACAAGGTCTTCCAGCAGCCATCCTCTTGACAGAGGGCAGCACTACCTTCTCAAGGCACTTGATGTAGGTCTCCTTGTTGAGTCTGACGCCCTGCGGGAAAATGATTCGAGGTACATAACGTGACCATCACTAGTGATCACTCCAAACACAATATTGACTGGATATATGATCCAAATCCTCTACAATTCCTTTGATTGACACCCAAACACACTGAAATGTTCTTATTGGAGCTTCCGGTGCGAATGCCAAGCAGTAAAGCATGTAATTTCCAAATATCTGTCGAAGTAAATTGCGTCATAGTGATCTTTTCCTAATATACGGTGCTCAACTGACACTACTATATTGTGCAGACGACAAAATCAAATTTATCTATCTATCTATCTATCTATCTATATATATATATATATATATATATATATATATATATATATATATATATATATATATACATATATATATATATGTTTAGGAAATACATTTAAATCCAATAGATTTTTTTAATTAAATTTGTTTAACAGTTATTTTTAAATGGATACTCATATTTGAGTAGATATTCTGTTTTATTTATTCATTAAACAGTATATTTGCAGTAATATGTAAATTAGGTGCTGTATAAAAAGCAGTATCAATATCCCTAATAGGAAGTTATATTCTCTTGACGTGACTGCCTCTGTCAGAGAGAATATCTGTCATAACAATATGGCGTCACCAATCGGTTACTTAGCCACGGTAGAGGATCTTCAATATGTGGATAGCTGGCTTAGGTTTTTCGCAGCGTCGGCGAGAGTTAAAAAGTTAAATGACACCAAAGGAGAAAAGGAAGTTACGGATTTGTTTTTGGCCTTAGCGGCCCATAAAAAAAATCTCGTTCATGGTCTATCCCAATATCTTGGAAGATGTAGCCTATCAAGAAAATGCTGCCATCATAAAAGTAAATATATGACCAAAATAAAGATTGGTCATAGTGGAAAGAAGTAAATTTTTCGAAATTAGACAGAGATCAGATAAAACTATTATGAAATACGTACAGTGATTGAAAGAAAAGTTGAGATATTATGAGTTTGAATGAATGCGTTTGGAAAGAATGTCTATCAAAGATGAGCTAATTTTGCTAAGACTGATTGAAGGAATGTTTGACATCCTATACAAGTGTAAAATTCTAGAATGGCTTCAAGCTCATAATATCAGTTTGGAAACATATGTGGAGTTCTTACAATAATTGGAATTGATTCAAAAATTTAATGCCTCTAAAGACAGAATGGAGACTTACAGTGCTACTAAAAGCTTACTTATATGTAGATATTGAAATAAAGAACACGAAAAAAGCAAAAATAAGTGTCTGGTCATTGGGAAATGGTGTTTTATGTACAAAAAGAGGAATCATTTCCAGACAGTATGCACATATGAAAAACAAGTGTTAAAAGAGGAAAATATAGATAATTTGATTGAAAGTATGGAAGTATTTGAGATAAAAACACAGATAAAAGTTGGGAAATGGCAAAAGTGAACAAAGTAACTTTACTCATTCAGGTGTATACTGGAATTAATGCTACATTGACACTGAGGAATGTTTGAGAAAGAATGGTAAGACTGAAGTTAAAGAAAAGTAATCTCCAGTTGAAACAGCTTGATGGGTCAATCATCAAAATTTTAAGATGCCTTGATGGCACCTTGAGAAAAAAAAAAAAGATAATACGCACCATCGTGATGGAAAACGTCAAAAGCCAAAGTCTTTGAGTAATTGATGTATCAAGAATGAATACATCGGAGCTGGTAAATTCCATGAAGTCTGTAGAAATGGAAATTAGATTATTAAGCGGATACCAAGCGATTATTTGGCTTAAAGAAAGCAGTCAACCCATGTACTTTCAAGCCCAAAAAGTTCCGGTTCACATGCTACCCTTAGTGGTTGCTAAGCTGAACAAAATGGTGGAATAAGGAATAATAGATAAAAGTCAGCTAGTGTGGTATCAACTGGGCTTCACCCATTGTAGCGATATAGAATCCTAATGGAGATTTAAGAATTTGTAGCGATTGTAAGGTGGGCGTGAATCTCCAGATTTGGTCAGATTCATACCCATTGCCAAACACTGAAACAGCATGCCATGAGCTTGCTGGTATGAAATACTTTGCTGAAATTGACCTTAAGTCAGCATATAATCAGATAAAAGTTGATAGCAAGTTTCAAGAAGTCACTATAATGAACACCCCTATCGGATTAATAAGATGGACTCATTTGCCAAAAAGCCACAAATATTAAAGTGGCTTAAAAATATAATTGTATATCAGAATGACATTGGCATTAGTTCACGCAGTAAAGAAGAGCTCAAAAGTAAAACTGAGCAAGTTTTGAGAAAATTAAATAACGTGAGTATGACAATTAATAGGGATATATGCGAGTTTAATTGTAAAACAATTTAGCATCGACGATAATAAATATCTAAAGACTGTATACCGCCGGATGATAAACTCATTAATAAGATATCAGAGATAGCTGCATCAAGAAATAAAAAAAGATTTTTTTTTTTGGTGTGGTGGGGTGGGGTTAACCAATTTCTATAACAGATATTTGCCGCGACATAGTGACCCTGTGGAGTCATTTAACGAAATACGAATACCGAGTTTCAATGGACAAAATGAGTGGAGAACGCTTTCGAGAAATTTTTAAAAAAGGCACTCAAAAACAAAACAGTTGTTAAAATCTTCGAGAATGGACTTTAACTAAGACTGTGCTATAGCCGTAATATTGTCACAGGAGGATCACTATGTAATGTACTTATCTAGAAAACTAACATCGGCGGAGGCGAATTATTCGAAAACAAAGAAAGAGGAATTGACGATTGTTTGGAACACGGAAAGAGCTAAGGGAAAATTTCTATTAAAATCTAATCATAAGCCCATGGAATTTATATTCAGCCCCAAAAGAGAGTTGCCAAAGGTCAAATCTGCCAGGAGATTAAGATTATGGCGTTCGACTTTGACTTTGTATACATTAAAGGAAATGTTATTCTGAATGAGGATGCATTATCTCGGTTAAATTTTGAGAGCAAAAATGTTGAAGCAAGTGAAAATTGTAAGGATAGGATCTTACACTAGATAGAAATAGATGTATTATCCTTAAATTGGCTTAGGTTGTAATTCGGCAGGATCCAGTGTTGAATAGAATTATGGATAGAATAAAGAGAAATCCATGGAGTAATTGCTCTATGGCTGAGAGGCCTTATAAACAGTCAAGACACAAATTAACAATAGAAAAAGGAATTATAAGTAATGGAGATATCATAGTACCTCCACAGTCTCTGAGAAAGCTGTGCATGATGATAGACATGGAGGTATATTGGCCACGCAAATGAGGTTAAAGTTGCAAGCCAGTCTATTTGAGAGACATGGAAGAGTATGTTAAAAAATGCCCAAAGTGTGCAGAAATAAAGAAATTTAGGCAAACTAAACTTAATTAAATTAAATGGAGCCATGGACATATGGATGATGTTTATATTAAATGTATAGGAATATTTCTGGTATTAGTCAACTCATATTCAGGTTGTCCGGAAGTTATTAAAGTCAAGGATAGTAAGGCCGCTACTGTGATGAAGCGGGTGTTGAGGATAGTGTTTTCAAGAAATGGAGTTCCAAAAAGGTTGGTTTCTGACAATGCACCTGAGTTTTGTGAAGAAAATTAATGTGCATGATTAAAACATTTAACTACATTCCATACAATGTACCACCTTATCACCGACAATCAAAGATAGGTATTTATTGGCTCGCTAGGATTTATATATATATATATATATATATATATATATATATATATATAATTATATATGTATATATAAATATATATATAATTATATATATATATATAATTATATATATATATATATATATATATATATATATATATATATATATATATATATAAATAAAAAGAAAGAACAGTAAGATATATAATCCGGTGTTCTTATTGGTATTTTTATTTTTGCAAAATAGTGCTCAATGTAAATTTACAGACCAATATTATAAATTAGCTGATTCGAATTTAATTTTGTAATTAAATTAAAAACATTAATTTCATTTCATCCTTAAGCGAATTTTGGACTCCATTTTTGAAACATGGTTAATACTGTGTAGAGAAAAAAACATATTGTAAGTCAGTTAATTTATAATATATTATATATATATATATATATATATATATATATATATATATATATATTTATGTATATATATATTTATGTACAAATACATATTTATGTATATATATATATATATTTATATATAATGATATATATATATATATATATATATATATATATATATATATATAGTATGAGCGTCATTAACTTGTATTTTTTGGGACCTTGAGGGGATGCTTTCGACCAGCACTATGTCAAAAGTTGATTGTTGGCGAGCGGCAGTAAACAATCAAAAACACATTAGTAAATAGCGAATGAGGAGGGATAATGGGAACACGATTAAAATAGATTTTAATTATAAATAAATTAACGACTATCTTTTTGGAATTTCGTATTTTCTTTTTAGTCATTATACACACACACACACACACACACACATATATATATATATATATATATATATACATATAATTAATCCATCGATCAAACATCAGGAACGAATAAAGTGTTCCGTTTGTTTAGAAAGGCTCGGCTGATGAAATTTAATATAGAGTCTCAAGAACTCGAAGATAGTGAATCAAGCGGGCATTATGTAAAATGGAATTAAAAATGCGTCATTAATCGGCGGCAAGTTCGGGATATATATATATAAATAAATAAAGATAAGAACTCTGACCAGAATACTACCGCGGTTTCAACTGCCGAGGTCTCGCCAGGTGGGGTATGATCCTCAAGATCAGTTATTCGAAGGTCGAAACCGCGGTAGGGTTCCGGTCAGCTCCATTAAATCGCTCAGCAAATTTGGTTTTCCTACTTGAAATTGAGCACTTCTAAAAAATATTTCCGTTTGTTTATTCCGGCGTGTATATATATATATATATATATATATATATATATATATGGCCTGGAGAGTGTGTTCAATCAGGAAATAGAGTGTCACCGCTCGGTTTTCTCGCCAGTGTTCACTTACTTATATACATATATATATATATATGCATATATATATATATATATATATATATATATATATATATATATATATATATATATATATGTGTGTGTGTGTGTGTGTGTGTGTGTGTGTACAGCCTGTCCATAAAGTTAGTGTGCATTTTAAAAATTATAACTCTATTTGTATTTGCGATAGAAAGAAATTTTTAAAAGGATTAGAAAGAAGTAAATCTATATCTTTTAAGGGTTTTAGTGAAATTTTATTTGAGTTTCCAAATGTCCTCCATCATTAGCAATACAAAGGGTAATACGATTTTACATTTCACGGAAAACACTTGCCAACTAAATTACAGTAATGCCGGAAATCACATTAGTTATTTTAACTCTACTTAAAACTAGGTACATTAAACTTTATAACATTTTTTACAGATTATTTCTATCGCAAATCATCTGAAATAAAAACGATTGATAAATAAAAATAAAGTTATAAATTTTAAAAAGTGCACACGAACTTTAAGGACACCCTATATATATATATATATAACTCTCCCGTCGATTTTCGACGTATGATGGTCAAAGCAGATCAGTTCCTAGGAAACCGACAGCCCGACAGCAGCACATGAGATTTGATTGAGGTCTTGTGCAGAACCATCCACTCTTTTTAAAGGGTCGAATACCGAGACTTGGTGCACTACGTTCCACAGGGTCCCCAAACTATTCTCCGCAGGATCTGAATTCAGAGTTGTCCTTCCCTTAGACTAGTTGCCATCCAACGCTATAGAACCAAGTTTGTTTACCCATAGCTGGAGGGAGAAGAAGAGGATTCGCACCTTTCCCAAGGGTATTAGCACGTGAGTGAGTGTAATGGATTCGACTGCAGGTTTTGAATTCAGAGTTGTCCTCCGAGACTAGTTGCCATCCATAGAACCGAGTAAAATTACCCTTAGCTGGAGGGAGAAGAAGAGGATTCGCATCTTTCCCAAGGGTAATAGCACCCTAGTATTTTTTATTGTTCAATATATATATATATATATATATATATATATATATATATATATATATATATATATATATTGAACAATAAAAATCTTAAAAAATTTAAATCTTCAGACACACTGGTCTGTATATTAATATTCCTCCGCTTTTATTTCATTTAGATTCCTCGACTCATTTCGGCCAACATGGCCATCATCAGGAGAAAAATAATTTTCTGCTTGCTGGTAGCAGTGAACTACAGAAGTATATATATATATATATATATATATATATATATATATATATATATATATATATATATATATATATACCTTATACCTTCCCTGACGATCCGTTTAGGTGAAACCTAGGTAGGTTTGTCTGGCTCACTAGGTGTATCTATCTATCTATCTATCTATCTATATATATATATATATATATATATATATATATATATATATATATGTCTGTGTGTCTGTGTGCGTGTGTGTGTGTCTATCTGTCTGTCTGTCTGTCTGTGTATTATGCGAGTATTAGTTATCTGTGTATATGAAGTAAAAATATACAAAAATTTGAAATAAATCAAAGTTGTATGATACTTCGAAACTGTTCAGCACTTGTGTTATTCGATAGGAGATAAACGTCTATCATTGGGAGGTTCTTAACATTTTCGCGTTTATTCTGGCCATCGAATGATAATACTGGAATAAGCTTATTACGATTAATTCACTAAAAGCAACTCTTATTTCAAACCAAGGTCGAAATTTTCTTTTTTCTTCTGTGCTGTGCTAATGAAATCTGTAATAAAAACGACTGAAAAACACCTTCAAAGTTTCAACTCTGAGTCGAATTAATCTGGTAACTAACATTGTATGTAGAAATTAACAACTACTACAACTGCTATTGCTACAACTGCTATTGCTACAACTGCTACTAAATACATTGTCTCCTTTATAAGGATTTATCATATTCTTTCCTTATCTTTTTTTTTTTTTAACAATCTTTCCGGCTGATACTATAAATAATAGTATAATATTTACTACATTAATTTTTAGTACTATTGTTACATTTAATACAAAGAAAAACTACTATTGTTTATATGCACTCGACTAAATGTTAGCTCCCTTTATTTAGCGACTATAATAATGCAACCACGAAGAGTAAAGATAAAGTCTCTGTTTGCCTCTCAGTATTAATGACGCACTATTTTAGCAGGCATTTTGCGGTCAGGTGTGATTTTACTGTTAAAAACGTAGAGAAGCGAAACAAAAATGGTATACTGAAATTACAATGATTCACATACTCTTACAATGAAATAAGTTCAACTCAAAAAGGCTGATACTACAATTATTCCGATCATAGCTGCATTCAGAATAACTACAGCAAAAGCAAGTGCTTGTAGTTTGCTGTTTTAATTTTGAAATAGTTAAAATTATTACACGAATGCAGATATGCGCGCTCATCCATTTATGCTAAAATTGGGAAATATATGATCTATATAAAACTCATTGCGTCAATGTAAAGAAAAGTCTGCCTCAGTTCTATCTTTGGTTCTCTTTTGGATATGCAATCATATATACATGACTATGGATTTATATTATAACAGTTTTGAAGCGTTTATTATGGACCTGTTTGATAAACCAATTCATATTGTCTTCCGGTTTTTGCTGAGTCTCTCAAACTTGAAAATTTGTACAAATTATCAGCTTCATCATTATTAGTATTTCTTGCTTGAATTTCAGTAGATTCTTTTATTTATATGAAAAAGGCGTACGCTAACCTCAACTGTCCTGTGTTTTATAAGATAAATTTAACCAGTGCAATACGTGTTAAGATTGCTATTATTTAATAAAGTTATTATACAAAAAAAAAAAAAAAAAAAAAAAAGAATAAAAAGGGTCAGATATTGTTCTTGTTGAATTGCATATAAACATTAAAGAAAGAAAAATAATTGCATCAAATATTCAAGATGTGGTAACGCTTTTAATCCCTTTTGTAGAATTTTCTTATGTGGGGCCTATTTTTTTGTTTCCTGTACCTACGTACTTTTGTACACTTGTTTTCAAATGTTAACCATACACAATTTTATTAACATAACCGTAAACTCAAGCAAAAAAAAAAACAAAAAAAAAAACAAAAACAAAAAAAAAAAAACAACAAAGTACGCTGGTCTGTCAAAAGCATATACTCAAATGTTTATGTCAAAATTAGAGACGTTTAGTTGCAATCGTTTGTGCGTAGCGTGGAAAGATGAGTTACTTTGCTGTTCGATTTTAAAAGCCGGTCAATTTAATATTGATCTTACTTTAAAATGAAAATCATTCAAACTTTCAAGTTCACCATAAGTAGCAATCTTTCTTCCTGTACGCGTCTAAATAATTTTGAAAATAACAAAAACCAAAAAACCAAAACATATTGCAAACCTGATTCTTTACTATTGCATTTAAGCCCCCCCCCCACCTGCTGGAAACGTTACACGCGCACGTGTTCGCAATAGCGGATGAGCTGTAACGCATCGATTGTTTTTAAAACCAGTAATTCTTAAAAGCAAAATACAGATTGATATAAAAACATATAAAAGATAATATAAAGTAATGTAAAACAAACAATAATTAATAAAAAAAAAAAAAAGAACGAAAGGAAGAATATAAATAAATAAGATTTTTTTTAAATTTCAGACGAAAAGCTAAAGATTTCTTTGTGCACACGTACATACTTATATAACTAGAAAACACGTATACCATAAAGATATTAGATATAAAAAAAAACTACTATTTCCGCAAGCTAGACTTGAGACTTATTCCTATCAGATTGAACAATTGAGTCTATAATATGAACTTTACTTATTATATAGCCGCATGACATAAAAAAAAGGAGTAGAAAAAAAAAAAAAGAACATAACGCCTTGAACGCGCATATTACTTTTCAAAAGATTAAAAAAACAAAAAAAAAAAAAACGTGCACACATGGACAAATCTATGTGGGCATTTGAACTGACGGGCGAATGTTGGAGGGGTTCTAATTTCAAACAGGATTTAAGGTTAGCCAACTTTAATGTATAAGTGTAGATTTCGACAGACTAAGGAGTTTATATTTTAGTTAAGCATGTGTAGAAATAGAATCAAGCATACAAACTCACGTGCCGGATTTGGCAGAACTACATATTCTGACACGAGAGGATGTCTTACTGGAAAATCAACCACATTTGACGCAAACTAAAATAACAATTACTCAGGTATGCAACTAAATTGCACGTGTTTGTAAACAGCAGACATTTATTATAAAAATATAGATTTCGCTTGCACATTTGGACAGAAGTATACGTACTTGTGGTATTGTCTCAAATCTGTGTATAGATAGATAAAAAAAAAAAACGTAACATAATAGTGATAAAAAAAACAAACATTTCTTTTGGATAGCATTGATAACTGTATTAGACTTATTGGTCCATCGTCTCTCTTACACACACACACACACACACACACACACACACACATATATATATATATATATATATATATATATATATATATATATATATATATATATATATATATATACACGTGTGCGTGTGTTAATATATACATCATGCTCTAATGAATATCAATTTAATGCATAAATGCACACAATAATAAAATAAAGTATATTTCAAAAATTAAATTATTTTGACATTTCATGTCTATCTATCTATCTATCTATCTATCTAAGTCATTATCTATCTATCTATCGATCTATCTAAATCATTATCTATCTATCTATCTATCTATCTATCTATCTATATTCCACTCTCCACTCTACATATATACACACGTTGTTGCTGAAACGTTCTCGGCGCGCCCAGAAAGTCTTTAAAATTATAGTTTGTTCAATTTTCAAAGTTTTGAGAAAAGAGGCGAACCGAGAACTTTTCAATACACCTCTCGTGCATGTGCATATATATATATATATATATATATATATATATATATATATATATATATATATATATATATATACAAAAATTGAGACCATCTTGTATAGTTTATTTACCTTGGCTAAACGCACGTTTTTAATCTAAGTAGTAATCTCTCACTTCGTCGTACGCACGCGCAAACGCCTTATCAGACACACTCAGACGCACGCACGCATTCATGTGTGCACATCGACTATTGTAGATAGAAACGTTTCGGCGGATGTGTACATCGTAGCCATTCCACATGCCGGTTCATTTACGACAGCCAACATGGAAAATTCCAGGGACCTCATTGCAACGACTTGTTCTTCGTCTTAGCGAAAGGATTCCATCCCGATAAGTGTTCAGTCTATTTCCTACTGGATCTAACAAAATTGGGTTTTGTTACCAAAATTCTGAGGATACGTTTAGTTTAAAAGGCTTTCTCTTATTCCCATACAATCGGAAAAAAAACTGGAATTATTTAAACATAAATGCATATAAAGATATACATGCGTTTATCATTCAATATTTGTAACGAGTAATAATAACATTTTTATAATTTTCTGTATATACGTAAAGATATATATATATATATAAATATATATATATATATATATATATATATATATATATATATATTGCTATAAATTTTGAGCATTTATTTGTATTTATTCTTATATCTATCTGTGAATTGATATATAAGTTTTGCAAGCTAAGAGAAATGGAAATTATTATATTTAATATACAGTTAAAAATAACGGAATTTCGAAAATTTATCTATTAGGTTTGAAACCGCATGATACCTTTGAAAACAACTGGGAACCTTTTAAAACCTGAACCCACTTGTATGCCTGTGTTGATATAGGTATATATACAGTTATATATATTGTGTACCCACATAAACACACACGGAAAGTGGAATTTTAGCGTATCGATAATTTTCTACCGTGGAAAAGAAAGATCTATATAAAAGAAAAAAGAAATATATATAAAAGGAAAGGACTATATAATTGTAAATATAGCTAAATATTTATATTTAATTTATAAATTATTATTAGCATCTTAAAATCATGTGAAATAAAGAAATTCACAATTTAAAAACTGAATCTAAAAGCGATAAAAAAGAATACATCAAAATAGTTGATAAGATTCCGATGTGTACAGAACGTTATATATATATATATATATATATATATTTATACATATACTCTTTGCTGTATTTAAAATAACACCTACACCCACACACAACTGTTCACATGCTTAAATACTTTCATACATACATGCGTACACGTGGTTATAGCATGCAATAAACAAAAATCACTCTACACAACACGCACACGTGGACATACTAGTGTGTGTATATTCTCATACGCACACACTTCCTTCTTGTGTGTTTATGTATATTTTGAGATAAAGATAAACAAAGAGAAAAAGGGCATCTGAGAAAGAGAGAGAGAGAGAGGGGAGAGAGAAATAGAGAGAAAATAGAGAGCGAGAAAGGGGGGAGCGAAATAATCAGACTTGCACACCCTCCCCTCCAATGTCTTTGCCTAAACATAATGTTTACATGTGTGTCCTCAATATCACTCTGCCCATATTATAAGGCGTAGGCATAGCCCGTCAAATACTTATATCTCTCAATATACATCTATACCTATATCAATAGCAGGGTTCATATATAGATATGCAGAAGGCGAGCACGTGCATGCATTAGCATTTATATATACATATACAACTATATATATATATATATATATATATATATATATATATATATATGTATATATATATATGCATAAGTTGTCACACTCGATCATTGTAAACGTGTCGCGCACATATGTATATCCAGGTGATATGTAACTGCATATTCATAAAAACAAGATTGACCATATAAACGTGAAAGCAGTCATTTTATACATTTCTGTGTAGAACTAGCAAAATATATACGAACCTTATTAGCCGTAAAAATCTTTTCCGTATACCGAAATGCCTTTTGTAGCTATATCACAATATATACATATAGACATTAATGCAAACTCATAAAAATTCATACATCCTTTACAAATAAAAATTCGAATTTCTTTACCTATAGTAAAAGATAACTGAGCCCTAATACATTGTGTGACCCCCTTTTTACTGCAAAATTTCCAACCATTTTCTTTTCTTGAATTCAAGATCTGAGAAGTAAATTATTTATTTATATTCATGCTTTTCTATCACCCTATCCTTTTTCGAAATCTATTTTTTTACCCAATACATGTTGCTGAGGGGGGCTTTTTTCGAAGATTGCTAACCAAATAATTAAAGTTAATAATAATAAAAAAAAAAACAGATACTAAAAAAACGAATAACAATCGTAAAAGGAGAATGAACGGCTTAAGGCTGAAGCAGCTGCTTTTATTTTGAAATAACACAAATTAAATAAAAAATCTGCCTTAATGAAATGACGAGTACACAAACAATAAAAGTATAGCCGCTAAGTCACACTCACATTTAAATAAATTTACAATTTACTTACACGCATTCAATACACCGATTAATATCAACAAATATATATAGATATATCGACAAATATTTGTATGGGTAGATATAAGTATGTATATATAACTATATATTTTTAAAAGCATAGTTATATATATATATATATATATATTTATAAATATCTACATATGCAGTTGTATATCTTATTTGTTTTTACGTATATGTTGCTTCATTCGCAGTAGAAAGCGCCTTAACCTTGACATAAAAAATATATATATTTCCATTCCTAATTTTTTTTCTCCTTTGCCTTCCATCTTTTCGTGACTGCACGACCCTATCTTACGCCTTTGCTTTTCGTTGATTTTGTCTTATTTTTCCTGTTTTATTCATTCGAACAATGAGACCCGATTTTTAAAATATTTCTATCGTTTCCAAATTCGTCAGTCTCAACTTTCTTTTATCTTCTTTTTCAATCTAAAAATTAAATAAAATTTGAAGGAAGAAAAAAAAAGATAGTGTTACTTGTCACTATAGGAACATATTTAAACCTAAGGGCAAGGTATTAAACTATTCAAGACGCCTTGTAGCGCGAATCACGTTCTGAACCCGCGCAACGTTCTCTATCCACATTTTGATATTTTCTATATCTTTTACTTTCACTTTCACTTTCACACCTACACATAACAAATACAACATTCAGAGAAGAAGGTTCTGGTGGGCATTTATAGGGATCTTTAATCGAGGTGCAAAAACGTAAAGGCGCGCACATAGCAACATTTTATTCGCGCTCTTAATCTCTATAATAGCGACTGAATACAGGACCACATAATACAGTCGCGCATTAACCAATACAGTAAGCTGCGTCACGAACAGTTGACTTAATAGAACTATTTGATCTTTTGCTATCTTCCAGCGTTAGCCAGTGGAGGGAAATGTTGACTGCAATGCTATTGTAGATTCCTTCCACATAAGCTAGGCTAGACACGTGTCACGACAACCGCCGCGCGAGGTGGAGTTTTTTTTTAATTTTTTATTTTAATTCCAAAAGCAGAAGAAAGCGATATAAAAAATTAAAAGATTTTAGGAGGAAGTCGACCTGATGAAAAGGAATACAAATATTTTCAGGAATATTGGCTAATATATTCGTATTTAAAAATTTTCATAAGCAGATAAAATGAATAACGGATAGACAAATGAATAGAAAGATTACTTTCAAGATATACGCAGATATATAATGTCAGAGATAAAAAAAATGATGTGTTGAGACAGAAATAGGTAGATAGAATCGCCCTGAAAAATCCCAAGTAATTTTTTAAAATAAATTATAAATATTAAGAATTTTAAGAAGTGTATATTTTTTTCAGCTAAATTTGAAAGAAAATAACGTTTTTGATAGATAGATAGATAGATAGATAGATAGATAGATAGATAGATAGATAGATAGATAGTGTCTTTAACAGTTTCAGGGGTAAGAGCTTTTCTTTTGGTAATTAAATTTCTTTCGAGGTGTGAAAAATAAACATCACAGTATACTTGCATGACAGCGTGAGACACGACTGTATAAAGCAGATTTATTTCGCAACTGTTGGTTGCTTAAACACGCGCTAAGTGTTATGAATCAGCTTTGTTCCTCTCTTACTGTGTTTAATAGTATTGCTTAATTAAAATAAGACAAGTTTCAACCGGAGAGTTATTTTACTTGGATTCTCTAACGTAAGATTTTAAAAGGTGGGGAGAGAAAAAAAGAAAATTTTAGGAGCTTTTTAGCGTATACGGATACAAATATTTGGATTTCAGTAGGCGAGTGAATTTAGCCAAGAATCGATAGTTGCTAAGGTAGAAAAATTATTTTGGTAATTTGTTGTCACTTGACCTGAATTCTGCTTTGAATAGAAAAAATTATATTAATTTTATAGTAATATTAATATTTGCTTAGAATATATACTTAACAACAACAACAACAACAACAACAACAACAACAACAACAATAATAATAATAATAATAATAATAATAATAATAATAATAATAATAATAATAATAATAATAAAAAATAATGTAAACAGTGGGAGTAGTAGAATCAACAAAGATCAGACCATCTGCTGTTACGGTGAATTACAGAAAAGAGAGAAATAATTTTAAGGTTTTTTATTTAATGTTGGTGGTTTTCTTTATTACAAACTTAAACAGTTTTTGAAGTCGATGACTTTATGTCTTTGTGAGTCACTTAACTACTTAATCTATGTAAGGAGATCACATCAACAATAACATCTGTGGCATAAAAATAATAATAGAAAAAAAAAAAAGAGACATCGGCCGTGTCTACTTTTCACAAGCAAATTAACAACTTTGCAAATACACTAAAGACAAAGGCTGCACCTTTAATCAAAGAGAAATAGATGCAAAACGACTAAAAGAAAGAAGTCCCCGCTTTTTATTTCTGCATTGTTTTATACCGAGGAGCAGCTGAGGAGGTCGTGTTTTTGTTACTACTAATGATTTTACGAGTGGTACTGCGTGTAACTACTAAACTTGCTCGTAAGACATGCGTCTTACAAACCCGGATCAATAGAATAGATTTAAAGATTTCGCAAAGCAATCAAGAAAAAGGTGTTCTTGAAAAGAACGATATAGTCAAGTGAAATAAAAAAAAATATATATATATTTTATTTACGATTTTTTTTCTAATTTTCAAAAACAAAAGCAAACTATCATATTTACAAATTTAGCGGCAAATTACTGTGCAAGGCGAAGAAATAGATTATATGCCCGGTCAGTGAGCTTCATTGCAAATTATTCATCATACACAACATTTCATTCATATCTAAATAACCAGCCCTTTTTAATGTCTCCCAGCGGTTTGTAAAGACAACTGTAAAGCACGATACTCATGGGGTATGGGGTCGGCGTGCACTTCGCTTCATTCTCATAAGAAAATGAATTGATTACTTTCTAGAAATACCCGCACATCCTTCTCCTCACATCTATCTATCTATCTATCTATCTATCTATCTATCTATCTATCTATCTATCTATCTATCTATCTATCTATCCAAGTCTTCTCTATCTATCTATCTCTTTTTTTCTTTTTTTTTTTACTTTAGATCACTCAATAAAAGTCTCAAGAGCCGCTTAAGGTAGAAGGTTATTAAGTGGGATTGTTGTGAGGTCGAAAGGGGAGATAAAAGGAGGAATTAAGAAGTGCATATACTAAGATTATGTAGGATAGATAACTGTTGACTCTAGACTTCAGGAGGTAAAGATTTAAGTGATCGGGGAAGCATCCTCTCGGGAGTCCAGTTACACAAAATAAGAGATCTATCAATCTATCAATTAATTTTCGCTAATCAACGTATATATAGTGTCATCTTTTGAACTCAATTACCCACCTGATCCGTTCATGCTGTACGCACTTAATAAACCTTTCATATCTGTAGGATTTTATCGACTGCACCCTATTGACTCAAACTCAAATATCACTTGACTTAAGAGAGTTAAACCCAATGCTCTTTCACTGACAATATTTCCATAGTCCCTTTTTCAGTCATACACATATACATGTATGTATATCTTAATGTGTCACCCACTCATACATTTAAACTGTATTTTATGGAACGAGTAACACACTGTTCGATACTTTTCTACAAATAAAATTCAATTACCAGTTCGATAGTTTTATACCTGCATATAAAAAGAAACTGCTGATGCATAAATGCACACACATACAACTAGATACACACTCACAATTTCGTAAGCTAATTGGCCTGCTGGAAGTTACCTAAGTCCGAACGTGGGCACATACGAGAACCCCATGATTTTCTTTGTAGAGCGCCATTTTACTCCGGGCATTTATATATAAAAAAAAACAAAAAACAAACAAACAAATAATACCCACGCGCAAATAGGCACTTAGTGACCCAAGTTATCACGTGCATATAGAAATGCATACGACAGTGTGCATTTCCTATTCAAATGCATGGCAACACGCAAACATGAACACATTTGCGAAAATGAATTGATAGTTTGACACATATACAAGACTAGATTGGCATCTAAAAGAGACACGCAAGTGAGCCTTTCTTTTGGGCTTTTCCAGACGCAACCATTCATTGTTATATACACTTAGTACTTCAGCTACGACTTATTTAATTCACACACATACACACAGAGATTAACACCTATAATGAAACATATACTCACTTACACGCACACACTCAGATTCGACACTATAATAACACACACGCGGGCACACATAAACACAGACGCACATAAACACAGACGCACACACGCATTGATTCCAACATAAAATATATTCAGACGGACTAAAGAGTATTTTGATTTCTATTACGTATACATATTCACGCCCACATTTCCTACGCACATTTACACACACACACACACACATATATATATATATATATATATATCCATATATATACATACAAACTAACACTCACATACATATTAATCTACTCACAAACATGTACACACAGAATGACCAAAAATTTCTGGACACACACACGCACGCACATATATAAATATGCACATACACCCACTCACACAGACGCACGCTCGCACCTTTAACCTTTACTGACACATACTAAAAGGTTGACAGATATACAAACACAAACACAGGGATCAACAACAAGACGCACACACACATACATATATTCGTACATATACACACATATATATACATACTGAATGCTATTATATATATATATATATACTTAAATGCTCTCGTCCATATTTTGAGTATAGGCAGGATAGATATAACGAATAAATTTATCTTCTTCCTACGCGGTGATGAATGCGCGAAAAGTAAAGTTAAATAACCTCCGATGTCGCTAAAGAGTTTTATGTTTTTATTTACTTACTAGTAAAAACCACAAACGAATATCATTGTCCGGATAATCAGATTATCAGATAACACAATAATAACTTCCGTTTCTTCCTTTTCTTTTCTTTTGTTTGCATTTATATCTCATTTTTTTAATAGCTATTATCAATATACTTTTTGACAGTATTTATTATTATTATTATTATTATTATTATTATTATTATTATTATTATTATTATTATTATTATCCTAATTTTGACATTCGTTCTTCTATCTGTCTATTTGTCCAAAGGTTTTCTTTTCTCCCTTTGCATTTGTCCTCCGCCTCTTCTTTCACTGTCAACAGAATAGCTTTTTTTTTTCACTAGTCAATCCACCAGCCAATCTGCTTACAAGATAATAACTAACTAGGTACGTGTCGTTCCCTTGCTGTGACCACACTCTAGTTGGTGAAAACGGCCACTTCTACGACACAAGCTTTTTCGAACGACACGCAACAGCTGCAGATATACAAGTAGTAGTACTCTTAGTACGACTACCACCAGATACAGCAATAGTAGTCTTAATAGCAGCAAAATAATAGATCAGTAATAATAGTTATAGTAATACTATTGTGGTTGTGATCTATGCTTTTATTAGAAGCCAGAAGCCAAAACGCCGATAACGACAATCCCCAGTGATGTCACTTCACCTCTAGTTTTAACATCATTAGTTGTAGGGAGAGAACGCTGGGATCGGCATTTACTTTGATGTAGGCATAATTCAATTACGACCCCCAACGATAATTGCTGTAATATCGCTATCAATAAGGATTCCCTAGATTTTGCAAGTACACGAATGCACTCACTCCTTAAAGACAGTATGTCCCCTGCTGTACTTGTTGCATTAGAGCTAGACATCATACAGCCAGTTGTTACCTAAAAGACTCGCCTTTCCAAGCGAGGCTTTGTAAATCGTAGTAGCAGTAGTAACACCAATCGCTCAGTTTTGTCGTTTTGACACTGAAGCCGTCGTTGTAGTAGTGGTGGGAGCTCTGGTGGTTGGAGTTTTGTAAATAGTAGTAATTATTGTTGTTATTGTTTTTTCTACATTAGAAGGAACAGAAGTAATTCTATTTAATGGAAACAAAGTTTCATCAAGCTAGGAGAAAAGGAAGTGAAAGAAAAGAGAGAAGAAAAGAAAAAAAGCACCACATAGCAAGGCCAGTTCTTATACACGTTACCGGTGTGTAGTGTTTACCGGCTTTTTTTTTTTTTCATTGGAATGAGTCACACGTTGGATGTTTACATGAAGGAATAAGCGTAATCGAATAGGAAGAAACAAATTTATACACGCGCAATATTAAGACGATTTACAACAGCAATAGACTGCGAAAAAATCTGATATTTGCAAGCAAGCAGGTTATTTTCATTTTAAACCTAGTTTCTCAATAATAAGTCTACGATCCCAAAAAAACAAAAAAAAAAAAAAACAAAAAAACAAAAAAACAAAACAAAAACATCAGTTTTCACACCAGTCTCGTTAGTGTAAAGTCAATGAAAACCTGACATATTTTGTTCGCTCCTTCATCTTTCCTTGAAAATGCATTCAAAATTTCGTAGGCATTCGTCAAGTTATAGGTATTAAACTATTCGTGTGTGTGTGTGTGTGTATGTGTGTGTGTGTGTGCGTGTATGCGCGTGCATGTGCGTGAGTTTTATTTATATGAGAAGAAACGTGACATTGAGTGACTGACTATATACACGCATAAGTGCTTGTGTGAGTGCGTGCGTGTGTGCGTGCACGCTTGTGTGTATGTGTGAGTGTTTGGATGAGTGTTTGTGCATGTGCGTCCGGGAGTGGATGATTTTAAGAAAGCGAGAGTGAAACCCGTTAGTTGGTGCGTTCTATATGTATATATCAATAGGACCTTTACTTTCGCGCTAAATGCGTTTATGTACTGGAACTCCATGGATTAGGTACAATTATATGTAAATATATAAAACAATTTATCCATCCATCCATCCATACATATAAATATATGTTTAACCTACCCTATATATATATATATATATATATGTATATAATCTCTATTTAGCTATATACATATATACATACATATATATATATATATATATATATATATATATATATATATATATATATATATATATATGTATATATATATATATATATATGTATATATATATATATATATATATATATATATACACAAACATATATACCATGTGATAGATGACTAGAGTGCAAGAAAGAAAGAAGAAAAAAAAAGAGAATTGTCAAGATATATAGCTGCAGCTGGAAAAACAGATTGACTAAGGATTCCCCTTATTTTGTTATATTGAAAACAGTCGTTCGCTGATAAAGTCACGTGGTTTTTTGACCAATCATCAGGCTATGATTTTACAAAAAGGTGCTAATCGAACTTTACTATATTTTCAGCCTGCAACTATTGTCCCAATTATTGTTCTTTTTTTCTTCTTTTAAAGATAAAAAAACGAAGCGGCTGCGACGTTATTTTAAAAACTAAGACAAAGGAATTAAAAACAAAATAAACAACACCTGTTAAAAAAAGGAAGAAAAAAAAAGGAAAGGAAGGCAGACAATTATATACGTCCAGAAAGAATTAATGTAAGAAATTACCTACATAGTTATAAAAACATTTTCAAAGTCACATCAGCAAGCATATTGTCGTATATGACACATACAAGAACATACTCATACATATACACAGTGGGATAAAATAGATATTCTTTCTAAAGCTAGCCATATAAGAGTATTTGAGCAACTTTAGGGTTAGAAAGTTTCTACTTAAAAAAAAAAAAAAAAAAAAAAAGGCTGGAAAAGATCAGAAAAGAAAGGAATGCAGTTAAAATTGAATTTTTAGAATTTTTTTAAAGGAAAATATTCATAAACAAAGGATTTGAATGCTATACTTTGGAGGACAAAAGAACCAACAAATCGAGTGTCACTGTTTCATCAAAATCTGCTGTTTTCTCTGCAAACGCGGAGAGATTACTTTCTTTATAAGAGCGCGTAAACACGCATGCGTACACCTGGCTGACGGAATAAAAAGAAAGAAAGCGGGAAAATAAAACAAAAACAAAAAAAAAAGTGGACACTTTCTCTCCGGAAATGCATGAGGAAACAAAATATGTTTTAATATTTAATGTAGTTATAAGAATTACAAAAGAAAGTAAGTGAATTCTCATGGCCTTTTACCTCTTCACAGTCATTTGAATTATTCTGGATTGAAAAATGTATTTAAAAATGGAAACAGAATTTGCGTATAGCATACAAAGAACTTTTCCAGAATTTAACAAGGAGCAAAAAAAATGACAAAAAACTATTTGACCAGTGGCAAAGAAAAAAACAAACAAATATCAACGTAAGGTCAAACATTTAAACATACATACATATATTTTATTTATTTATCTACATAATTATATAGATCAAATACAAATACATACACGTATAAAATACTTCACATATATTTATATATATATATACATACACACTACAAACACACACAGACAACTCACCCGCATACCCAAAGTTACAAATCTACATGCAATCACGCGGACCCCCGTCAAATTTTCAGACTGAAAAAAGGAAACAGTTGGCTCTTTTATAATGCCGAGGCTAGTCGTTAGCACGAAATGTCAAGTGTCCTGATCACAAGAAGAAAGAGTGATACCAATTTGGCCGTAAAGTACACCCCATGCGCCCGCGAACAGACAGATGATGAACTGGAGGAGGTCTCCATTATCAGTCGCGAAAATATCCCAGAGAAGAAAGTCGGGGACCTAGACGTCGAACAAGGAGTCAGCGTTACAGTAAACGGACCTCGGGTGCTACCGGGCGTCGGGGTTTTCCAATCGTCGTCCGATCGCACTAAACTCATAGGCGAACGTCTTAGTTCGCAGATCTCATTACCGTCTCCTGTCTACTCGAACAAAATAGTCGAGCAGACCTCCTGTAAATCGACGTCGAAACAGAGCCTTTTGGACATTGTAAGTAACCGTATCGAAAAGGTCAAACAACGGAAAAGGCCGTCTGGGGAAGATTTCGCCTTGATGCGAAAGATTCGACCCACCGAGCCAGTTACTACTCGTGAAATACGTAGGCAGCGTAAGAAGGAAATAAGCCAGATATTTGGTAACAAAAGACACCGACAGCAAGACCGTATCGAGACCTCAACCAACAATACAGATAAGGACGGATGCAAGTGGACATTCGTGTTTGATCCGTCCGGACGTCTTTCCTACTGGTGGTCAGCAGTAGTCAGCGTTGCCTTTCTCTACAATTTCTGGGTTCTTATCTATCGTTTTGCCTTTCAGGAAATACGCGCAGAGACCACTTATCTGTGGTTTACCTTGGACTATACGGCCGATTTTCTATACATCCTGGACATCGCTTTTCATTTTCGCACAGGTTTTCTTGATGAAGGAGTTTTACAGACGGACGCAACAAAACTCAGAATTCATTATATGAACACGACAAGATTTTATATAGATTGTTTATGCCTCTTACCTTTGGACTTTCTCTACCTCTCGATCGGATTTTGTTCGATACTTCGCGGTTTCCGTTTGGTTAAAGTTTACCGATTCTGGATGTTCCTTGATCGTACAGAACGCCACACTAATTACCCAAACGTTATTCGTACAGCCACTCTCATGCACTATTTGTTGGCATTGTTTCACTGGAATGCTTGTCTCTATTATATTATTGTCTCCAGGATTGAAAAAGCAACAGCCGACTGGAAGTTTCCCAAAGACGAGTCGGATGTTCTGAAACAGTATTTACACGCCCTCTACTGGAGTACCTTAACCCTTACCACAATCGGCGACCTGCCGACACCTCGTTCTACTGGAGCTTACCTCTTCATAATCTTCGAATTAATTTTTGGTTTACTATTATTTGCAACCGTCTTGGGACATATTGCTAACATCGTCTCATGCGTTAGCGCCGCCAGGAAAGACTTTCAAGGTGAGTTAGAATTATTTTTTCATCCGTTTCGTTTTCGATGTTTTGAATAAGAGAAGTTGATTGGTTCGTTTTTCCCGACGACATGCCAAGATGATTGACGTCAGATGAATTAACGAGAGGCGTAGGAGATCACTTTGTCATCGTTTGTGTTGGCTAGATTGGATATTATAACATAGCTTGATTGTTGAATCACTCCTAAAGCAAGTAATCCCTCATTTGAATCATCTCCATGACAACAAAAGCCAAAGTGCGTTAGCTAAGCTCGTTTCGTGGATCGAAACTGAGGCATAACATCATCGAGTCTCGGAGAATTAGGTCTTGATTGATTTTATTTGTTTTATTTTACGGCTTCTCAACCTTTTACAGGTTATTTAAAGACAGAAAATAGATTTAGATTGTAAGTATATTTTGGAGATTATAACTGATACACGTCCCACTAACACATATCTGTAGGGAGTGGGCATCTTCAAGTGTTGTAATGGTTAGCAAGCTTGTCTCGCTAGAACAGTTACAACTGAGTAGTGAGTTCGATCCTGAACTGGGTGCCCCATACTTTCGGCCTTGTGCCACATCTATGTTAAGCTTGGAAATCTGGAGGGAGAAGAAGTAGATTCATACGTTGCCCTTTGCTTGTAGAGATTTTCCAAGCGTAGTTAGTCGTAATCGTTCTAGCAAGACAAGCTTGCTAACCATTACACCGCTCCGTGGTGCCCTGCCCTTTGCTTGTAAGTGAATATAACGAACTTGATTGGATTTAGGATTTCTAATTCCGAGACATTATCCATTACACCACCTGCATATCCAGGCAAAATTAGGAGTTTTGTTTGAAACGTGGTCTCGTGTGTAAGGATATAGGTTTCATTCTTTGTCAAAAATCATCTTTCTAAAATATGTAGTTTTTTAGTCAGTTTCTTCAGCGTATGGCGTAGTGGTTTCGCTGAGTATAAAATTCAGTTTTTGTTAAATATCCTTATATGTGTTGGCCTTGTGTCAGACCATGTTTCATCCTGCTAAATCAAGCAGTTATTGAAATAATCCAGCTGCAATCATTAATTCTGTCAGCTTTCTGTTCTTCTTACTTAAACACGTTGACAAATACGTTTTTTCTATAAATGGGAAATATATATAACCATGCAAATCCACATAAAGCACACAGACACTGTCACAAGTGGACATATGTTTAAATACGTATATTGGAGGTGATTAGCTTTTTGCTATGTTGTTTCGGCTGTCAAATCAACGTGATTTTTGTATGATAGTACGGACTCCCACACAGAAAAAGAATTTGTGGCTTTATTTCAGTCTCAAGTGTTTTTGTTTAATAGCAACAGATGGTCCATTTTGAAGTCTATTTTTTAAAGTGGCATCCACTTTGACCGAAAGGGAACGGAAAGTAAAGGGGCATATGAAGGGGTTTTAAAGATCAAGTGCCAATAAAACCGGAAACAGGGTATATCCGAGTGCTGGTTCATATTAACCGTAGTGCTTGAGATCGAATAGAGTTTTGGTCTATCCTTGGCGGAAAAATGACCTATTCATCGAGTGGTTCCTGTGCCGTCAATTTACCAGCCACACACCGGAATGTGTAGATGAGCGAGGAGTTGGTAGGGGGAAGAGCTGACATAGTAGAAGTTACCCCAAATATCACCTACCCAGCCAGACGAATAGGCAAAGCCCTGAGTAAAGCATCTATGTATAATATGTGAAGCGCCTTCTTATTTTTCTTTGTGCCGTTTGTCTTTCACCTAGGTACGTTGTGAGCGTGCATCAAGCCCTTTCCCAGCTTTCGCTGAACACTGCCAAGATTGAGAATCGAAATGCAACGTGGAGGGTAATCATTAGCCGATCAGTGGAAAGCTTAGGCAAGGCTCTCGTTGTATGTTTACACTTTGTATCAAAACAAAAATCCATCTGTCAATTTATAGTAAATTGATAATTATTAATTTTACTGAGCAACTATTGACAATCGTATAGTTTTTTCTGTAAAGTTTTCTACGTAAATAAACGCACGCTATTTACACTATTCGGTCTATTGTCGTCATCTTTGTCTCAATATTTATTACAACGTTTCGGCCGTTGTACGCTCCGGCCTTCTTCAGGTGGTTGGAATGTCGAACTGAACCCTTTATTTCGCTCACTGGAGTAGACTGTTCTAGTTCTACGTGCCACGTTTAATGGATGTCAGTTATCAGTTATCTCCTGTTAATTCCCCTCTGCAAGTTCTCCACCGCCTTAACCAGGTATTGAACTCACACTCTTTGGGCCCTGTCACTGGATCTAACTAACGCCTTTATCCATTGTGCCATGTGTTATTCAATTCGACATTTCATCATCTGAAAAAGGCCGGAGCATACAACGGCCGAAACGTTGTAATAAATATTAACCATCATATTCATTTGTCAAACTTAGCGACATAAGAGCAGATTTTATGGGTAAATGGAGAATCAGGCTAATTTGAGGAACAATATCGACCAACCCGTTTCCTATCAGGATTGTATTAAACAATATAATTAAACAAATAGGAATATAAATGTAGTGATCATTGTATACAATAATAATGAATTATCGAAAAACAATCAGAAAATGTTGCTAAGAATATATGTTGAAAAATCTGATCATATTGATTGAAAGTGAAGATCGTTATTAAATGCTGATCTACTCGCAGGGGTTGAATTGTCAGCACGCAAATTTTTTAGCACGCATATCTGTAAGCATGCAGATCAGTTAATTGCAGACAGTAAGACATAGTCAAGATCCAGATGAATTCAATTGTTATCGGTATCCTATCTTATTATAAGTTTGCTTATCCCTTCCTTGGTAACTTAGCACGCGCGTACGTTTCGTCCTGCCAATACTTCATGATAATGGACTATTCCATTTTTATCAGGTAGAAAGACATGTCAGAGACACTGTTTTAGTGGCAGAGAGATAGATAAATAGATAGATAGATAGATAGAGAGAGAGAGAGAGAGAGAGAGAGAGAGAGAGACGCCCTGTGAGTACCACATAAATAATAGACTGTTCCGTTTGGATCATGGGGAAAGACGGGAAAAGACCAAACGAAGACGCTCTTTGATCTCAGTGAGAGACACAAAGAAAGAAATCCTATTTAAAACGGGGAAACCGTGAAATTTTCAATGGTACTATTAATATATGTATAATTTTAGTTTAGAACTGTGCATGTGTGACCCAGTTCTATATCAGATGGAGCACAGCAATGTGTATATATTAATTTAAGTGGCATTTATCAAGAACATTATTTAAGTGAAAAATATTCCTATAGAAAACAAAAAACAGTTCTTTGTTATTAGTTCGCTGTTTGTCGTGTAATATTTTTCGAACTCCTTTTGTTAGAGATTATTGCCTGCGAAAGCGAAAACAACAAACGTAGTTTAAATGGGCAGAAAGTATTTACTTCCTCTAACCGCTGATTGTTGTCAGTCAAAAGAAGCTCTTTGAAAACTTAGGCTTCAGAAGCCCACTTCCTTTATGGTTAGAAATGGTAGGTTGGTATTTCACTTCACGTTGTTTTTAGAAGGCTTTTCCTCACAAAATAATAAAAAAAGATAACCAATTTTGATAACATAATGTGCTAACCTGATATGGCATGAACAAATGATAACTGCGAGGTTGACAGAAATTTCTTCGGACATTTGTGATGCAAAATAGTAATTTCAACAGTAGGTTGTCAAAGTTTGGCCTCATTTTTACTGATTTCAGGAAGATGAAGAATGTCATTTGTATTAATGTACCTAAACATGTTAATGTCTTACTGAATGATAACTAAATAAAACAGAAGTGAAAAATGACTAACCAATAAAAGAAGACTGTGTTGGTTGTGACGGATAATACAGACAGTCCGACAAAAGACGCAGATTCTGTTGCGTGTGATGCATTAAGCATCAGGAGTTACGTCCCCTTCCACAATTGGCTGTTGGGTGAGTACATTGTACAAAGAGTAGGTGGCGTTAAAATTTCATACGAACGATACTAGGAAGTTATTAGTCAGTCGAGGTTTGTGTCTAAGTATTGAGTGGGAGGTTTGTGTTGAAGTGTTGAGTTGGAGGTTTGTGTTGAAGTGTTGAGTTGGAGGTTTGTGTCGAAGTTTTAAGCTGGAGGTTTTTGTCGAAGTGTTGAGTTGGAGGTTTTTGTCGAAGTGTTGAGTTGCAGGTTTGTGTTGAAGTGTTGAGTTGGAGGTTTTTGTCGAAGTGTTGAGTTGGAGGTTTGTGTTGAATGTTGAGTTGATGTTTTGTGTCGAAGTTCTAAGCTGGAGGTTTGTGTTGAAGTGTTGAGTTGGAGGTTTGTGTCGAAGTTTTAAGCTGGAGGTTTTTGTCGAAGTGTTGAGTTGGAGGTTTTTGTCGAAGTGTTGAGTTGGAGGTTTGTGTTGGAGGTTTTTGTCGAAGTGTTGAGTTGGAGGTTTGTGTTGAAGTGTTGAGTTGGAGGTTTGTGTCGAATTGTTGAGTTGGAGGTTTTTGTCGAAGTGTTGAGTTGGAGGTTTGTATTGAAGTGTTGAGTTGGAGGTTTGTATTGAAGTGTTGAGTTGGAGGTTTGTGTCAAAGTGTTGAGGTGGAAGCTTGCGTCGAAGCATTAGATTGGAGTTTTGCGTTGGGTTTTACTTAGAAAACCAGACAAACACATTGATTGTATCGGTTAAGCAGTGTTTTTAAAACAAAATTATTTCAATATACCGTATTCTATTAAGCCACCAACAAACGAGGCGTCCCCGATAAATAATTTCTAATTCAAAAACAGATTCGAACACTGATCACTAATTTCAGATATAATTTTAGAGCCAGTATACTCATGAACGCACATTCAGTAACGAATAGAATCAAGCTCGTTGGCTCTACAGAAGCAGGTGCCTATTCATACACATGATCAACGTCAGTGTGTTCAGCAAATCCTTCGTCAGTTGATTGCTATTTGATGACAGATATGATTATCAGCATCATCATCCAAGAGTTTTTTGTGATGGTACAATTCATTCGTGGAGTTCAGAATATAATTTTTAGAGCCGAACAGATACGTTTTGAATTAATCGCTACCATGAAACAATAAAACAGCTGTAGTCAGCTTGGACACGAAGTACATGAGATCGCCATTTATTTCTTTTCCGTCTTAAGTCTCAGTATGTTTCATTCATAGGATAATTATATATCATTTCCATAATTTAAAATATTGAGAGTTACAAGCACAAGAAGTGACACTTGATAGCTTGCGAAAGAATTATGTCAAGTAGTTATTGGTTGAAAATTAATCTGAATTTTTCCCTCTATAATATTCGATTTAGGCAATTATTTTTCACCGTTTACTGAAATCAACAACAAAGCTGGAAGGTCTCCGCAGATGGAATCAACATCTAGGTGTCCATGACCAAAGCGATCCTTCAAGTATCGGCTGTGGTCTCACCTGGAGAGGAATAGACTCCGGTAGATCTACTTGCCCAAGACACGCTACACGCGAATGAATACCACTGTGAATTTCACATCAGATATTAGTATACAACAGAGATCTGTGGAGGAACCTGGGCATGTGCTCAGCGATTTTATGGGAACACGATCGTGATGATAACTGGGATAGAATTAAGTACATCGACAAGAAAGTTAGTTAAGTTTAAAATAATTATTTATTGTAAAATATGTGATTTTGTTCGTCGTTAGGCCACAGAATTGTTGATGTACCTGTAATTACTGAATTTATTGCATTTACAAGGGAAGGGATTATTACTGAAAAATAATGATTAGTTATAAAATGAATGCTTTCTTTTAGACTACAGAATTATTTATGTGAATGTCGTCCGTCCTTGACATATATTAGTCTATTTTGGTTTGGCTTGGTTTATTTTCCTTTACGGTATGTCAACCTCAATGGATTATTTAATGCCGACAACATTTTTAGGATAGATTCGTATGAATAGAATATGTATTATTTGGTTTTGATTGGTTTGGTTTATTTTGTTTTACGGCATATCATCCTCAATGGGTTATTTAATGCCGACAACATTTTTAGGATAGATTCGTATGAATAGAATATGTATTCTTTGGTTTAGATTGGTTTAGTTTAATTTGTTTTATGAACGTCAATGGTTTATTTAATGCCGACAACTTTTTTCTTTTGTAATTGATTCGACTGGAATTCGAACTCGGCTCTCCGATTCTTCAATCCAAGCCGCTATCCATTACTAATGCATTTTTTAAATAAATACTTTTTAGTCTTCGCCACCGTAATTTTTCAAGTGATTTGACCCCTGGATCAAAAAACCCCATACATAGATGAGTGATATAATTTCAGGGGAAGTAACAGTTTTCTAAAACAAGTGAGTACCATATTAGTTATTAATCGAAACTTAGTCTGTAGCTGTAGAAGGGCCGCTCGTGAGAATCGAATTAATCTACCGACCTAACTTGCTAACCAACTTGTTATGATAGGCACCAAAGTTATATAATACACTAAATATTCTGCCTATTCTTTCAGTGATATTTGCCATCCAAATCAGCTCGGAAGAAATCGAACACGTAGTTACCCTGAACATATGTGGGTCCTCGTTGTCTTAGCTCAGTGGGTCATCTGTAGCATCCTGAGCATCGGCAGTCCTCTGCTGACTGCTGAGAATCTGTTGTCTCCTGCAGAATTCTGTTCGTCCTCTACAGCATTCTGAGGATCGATAGTTCATCTACAGAATGCTAAGGAATACTGGATCCCTTACAGCGTCATGATGATAGATGGACCTCTTGCAACAACTCGTGAGAATCGAATTAATCTACTGACATAATTTGCTAACCAACTTCCTTTGATAGTTACCAAAGTTATATAGTATAGTAAATATTCTGTCTATTCTCTCAGTGATATTTGCAATCCAAGTCAGTTCGGAAGAAACCGTACAATACGGAAATTATCATGAGGCAGTTTCTTGAAGGTCTTTTACCCGCTGATATAAAAAAGATTTACATGATCATCTTTTTCAAGTTAGAAGTCTATTGGCTGACTTGAAAGAATAGAAACAAAACTTATCCACTTAAAACAGGTCAAATCAGATGTCGGCTAAATAAACGTTCTCGAGTGGTCTAGACAATATCCGGATAGACTTTGATTAGAAAGTTCGCTGCAGATGGAAAGCGTCATCACAGAACAATGTCTTCGATGCCTGGATTAATTCATTCTATAACGTATATACGTTGAAATTGAAATCCAACTGTGCTTGATTTGCTGATGGATTAAGTGAGTTTTGTAAGTTGAAATTAACCGAACTCGTAATTATCCTGAAAATAGGTGGATTCTAGTCGTTTTGGATCAGTGGGTCATCTGTAACATCCTGAATAACCCTCTGCTGACTGTTGAGTATTAGTTGTTCCCTGCAAAATTCACTGCGTCTTCTACAAAACTGTGAGAAACAACAGGTCATTTACAGCATCCTAAGGAATACTGGATCCCTTACAATGTCATTGGGATCGATCGGCCTCTTGCAACCTCGTGATAATCGAATTAATCTACCGACCTAACTTGCTAACCAACTTGCTATGATAGGCACCAAAATTATATGGTATACTAATTATTCTGCCTTTTCTCTCAGTGATATTTGCCATTCAAGTCAGCCTAGAAGAATTCGAACACGTAATTACCGTGAACATATGTGGGTCCTCGTAATCTTGGCTTAGTGCGTCATCTGTAGCATATTGAGCATCGGTATTTTTCTGCTGACTCTACACGATTCTTAGGATCGCTAGGTCATCTACGGTATCATAAGGACTACTGGAATCCTTACAGTGTCATGGAGATCGATCGGGCTCTTGCAACATCTCATGAGAATCGAATTAATCTACCGACCTAACTTGCTAACCAACTTGCTATGATAGGAACCAAAGGTATGCCTTTTCTCTCAGTGATATTTACCATGCAAGTCAGCTCAGAATAAACCGAACACGTAATTACCCTGAACATATGTGGGTCCTCGTAGTCTAAGCTCAGTGGGTCATCTGTAGCATCCTGAGCATCGGTAGTCCTCTGCTGGCTGCTGAGTATCGGTTGCATCCTGTAGAATTCTGTGCGTCCTCTACAGCATTCTGAGGGTGGATAGTTCATCTACAGAATCCTAAGGAATACTGGATCACTTACAGCGTCATAATGATCGATTGGCCTCTTGCAACAACTCGTGAGAATCGAATTAATCTACTGACATAATTTGCTAACCAACTTCCTTACCAATGTTTCATTGCAGACTAACTATTCTGTCTATTCTCTCAGTGACATTTGCCATGCAAGTCAGCCCAGAAGAAACTGAACACGTAATTATCCTGAAAATAGGTGTATCCTCGTAGTCTGGGGTCACTGGTCATCTCTAGCATCCTGAGCATCGGTAATCCTCTGCTGACCGTTGTCTCGTGTAGAATTCTGTTCGTCCCCTACATCATTCTTAGTATCGCTAGGACATCTACAGCATCCTAAGGACTACTGGATCCCTTACAGTGTCATGTGGATCGATGGTGGATGCATTTGACATATCCTGAATCCTGTGTCAGTGGTTCTTCTGCAGCAAACTGCATATCGCTAGGTCAACTGCCTGACGATCTTTCGGTCCCCTACAGCACAATGAGGACTGCTAAGTCCGATACAGAAGATCGATGAGTCCTTCACATAATCTCGAGAATCGATAAAACACAATCCCAGTCGGTACAAATTTGTATCGATTGGGATTCATTTCGTGATTTTCTTCTAGTCATCCATTGGAGAATACTTCTAAATATACGTATTGAAAATTTTGGTGCTGAGATTTCGCCCTGGACAAACGATTCTTTTGTGCATCTCAAAAATACCATATGAAATCTTCTTCTTGGTTCGCACGTCCCTGTTCAGCTGCTATAGCCCACAGGGTTAATATTTTTGCCTGTACAAAAGTGATATATCTCATCGTAACAGAGGCCTCTTTGTGTGTGTACACAATAATTGCAAACGTGCTCCCAATGTGGCTAAATCTAACAGAATCAGTTACCGTATAGTCTCTTACAATTTTGGTTCTCGTGATAACGGGTGGCGCTTTAATAGCTTGTTAAACAAGGGTATGTCTTCAGTCCATTCTCTCTTCACTGAATTTGCTGATAAAGTAGAATGCTTTGCTCGTAAATTCTGTTCCAATTAAACTTTTGATTCATCTGGAGTATCATTACATTGCTATCCATATTGAACCGATTCTCTACTGTGTGATATGTATGTAATTGCGCCCATGGTATTCTGCTAAGATCTCTAAATTTGATCGTCACAAAGCATCATTCCGGCTCGATGCTATCCCTGCATTCGTCCTAAACCAAATGTGCTCCTGAACTGGATCCTATGCTCTCTAATCTCCACAATAAATGCCTTGCTGCTTTTTGCTTTCGAGCTAGTTGGAGATCGTTTGTTTTTTCTAGTTCCTGTTTTTAAGAACTCTGTCAAACAGTCTGATCATTCGAACTATTATTCTTCCACCATTTTGGGGCGAATTACTCGAGTCGATTACATCTGTAAATTGGTTAAGTCTATCACCTCACAGACAATATGGCTTTCACTTCTCAAGGTCAACGGTTATTGCTGAAAGGTTTTGACAAGCCTAAGACAATAATAGTGAAGCTCGAGCTGTTGCTCTAGATATCACGAAGGCGTTTCACGCAGTTTGGTATATTGGGCTTCTACACAAATTAAAGGGTTATGTTATTTCTAGGATAATTTTTGATTTGGGACAATCTTTCTTATCAAATCGTGAAATTAATTATGCCTTGAATGGCCACTCTTCTAGATCTTAATGAAGGCGTCCTCTAGTTCTCTATCCTTGTACCTACGTTTTTTCCTAATTTTCATGAACGACCTTCTCGATATAATCAATTATTGACTCTGTATGTATTTATTTTGCTGTTACTAGTAAGTCTGATAGGTGTGATGAGGTTAAATTTGTAGCTGAGATGACATTCAATTTTCCAAAATAAAACTGCATCTATTTTTCCTTCCGTGGATGATGCCAGCTTCCAGAAGAGTAACTCAATGCGCCTTTTCGGTCAAACGTTCACCACTGACGATTATATTGAATCAATTGCTAGGTTTGATGCTAGGAAGTTTGGCTCACTGTGTCGTTCTAGAAAATATTTCTCGCCAGTATCTATTTTACAAATTTATAAATCTACCATTCGTCAATGCATTGATTATTTCAGCCACGCCTACGCTGTCAAAAATCTCTAGTAAACAGCAGATCTCTATATATCTAGAGATCTTTGAGAAAATTCAAAAAAACTTTGTTATCGGCCATTTTCCCCCGCTAACGTAATGTAATTTTCATAGTGTGTCTTTTTCGTAAATAGTTTCATGGTAATTATCTGATAATCTTTCCTCGTTGTTACCGCAACTTCACGAATTTAAGCACAGTGTTAGATTGGCAGTTAGGTCTCATAATATTACTGTTGAAATTACTAGATGTAACATCCATGCTAACAGTTACTTCTCCCACACTTCTTGATCTCTCTCTCGCCTTTTGGTTTTCTTGAAGTGCGATCTTCAAAAATTTAAATGCAATATTAGTCCTTATCTGTCTCTCTGAATCCTGATATTTTATTGTCCACGTTCCTCAATAAGGTTTGTTACGGTTTTTTCGGTGTATACGACTAGTGAGGCAATCCAGAAGTCTTAACGTCCTTTATAGTCTAGCAATGGAAGTTTAACCAATCAGAAGCCGCAGAACATTGTATCTGTCGTGTATAAAGGCGGCCATCTTTGTTTACCCTACCGAAGGACCAGTGCCAGCTTGACCAGGCGAAGATGACAGAAGGAAGAACTACGCTCTGCTACTTTGCTACGATATCCACTGCGAACCTGAACTACGCTTTCCTACTGTCTCCGAAATATTCACTGCCAACCTCTGGATTCTATACTCGAAGACGACCGTCATGAAAATGTCTAACAAGGTTTATCACTGATTCTTTTCGCCCTCTGTAACCACTTGTGTCTTAGTGGCATTATTGCATGGGTCGGGTTGCAATGATAAAAAGCTTACCCACAGGATCCTATGGATCAATGAGCCTTTTCCGCAAACGATGGATCGTTAGATTTTATGCAGTAGCCTGTGACCAATGAGTCAACTAAAGTCTGATGTGGCGGACTGGCAGTGTCTTTTTCAATGGGCAAAGAACCGGCGAGGAAAGTTTGCCATTTTACCTTGACGAGTGTTGGGCGCTGTTCTCCCAACTCAATTTTTGGGAGATGTGTCCTATTTCAGTGCCATTTTGAGACTATCTGTATTAAACATGATGTTCTATTGATTCTAGGGCCAGTCTTCATTGGTGTAACAAGTTTTCAGTGTTCTAGGGTCCGGTGCCATATAATTATAGAATAATCGATCCGGCAAAATATTATTTGAACATTTGTAGTATTATTCATTTATACTAGAAAAATATAATAAAATTTGAATCATTTATTTTAATTTTGTAGAAAATATGTCCATGAAAATGGCCTCTTGGTATTTCTATGTGTGGTCCCCACACAGTCAGACGCGACATCATCTTGATTGTTTTGTTATAGGTATTTCAGTCTATTGGTTTGTTGCTTATTATATTGCATTCATTCGTTGTATAGCAATGACTTTTAACATGTGTAATTGAAAAAATGTAACCATAATAAATATAAAAACTAAAATAAAAAAAAATATTTTAAAAACAAACAAACATATATCTCGGCATGTTCCTCTGGCGTGGAGTGTGACTAATTACTTTTTACTTCCTGGAATTTCTCTGGGTACCGGCAGACAATGGCTTGCATACGGACACCCGTACACGTACCACACTTTGAGTAGAACGGATCTAAAGAATCCTGACGATTACTGTGTTGTTTCCAGCAGATTGTCGATTGGTAGGCATACTACAGAGTCTTGGGAATCACAATCGTCGCATTCTTTCATGTAATATCCTTTCAGTTGGTAGGTTCTCTGCAAAAGATTTCAAACATTCTGAGAATCATTATAAACATTTTTACATAGAACTAAATAGACTGTAATGTTTAGATACACAGTAAGAAGTATCTTCAACCAGGTTTGTTAAGTAAAAACGAAATAGCAATGTATATATAATAAATAGTCATAGGTTTGTTTTGTTTGTTTTTGTTTTGTATTACGGCATATCAACCTCAATGGGTCATTTAATGCCGACAACTTTTTTTTCCTGGTAATATTTTTGTTTTGTCAAAAATCTATTTGTGTTAATATTTTTTTCCTCAGAAATGTAAAGCTGGTAATATTATTTTTTCAAAAACGTGTAGCTGGTAATATTATTTTTTTCAAAAACGTATTGCTGAGAATAGTTTTTTTCAAAAACGTATTGCTGGTAATATTTTTTTTTCTTCAAAAATTTATTTCTGGTAATAATTTTTTACAAAGTATTTCAGGTATTAAAACCTATTCTTACACTTTTATAATGTTTTTTTTTTATCTCAGTTTCGGGGTTAACTATTTGCCCATAGCTGGGACCCTAACAGGTGCTACCACCCCGGGTTAGGGTGGACCTGGGAACACCACCAATTAAGAGATGGTTCCACGCTCCTCAAAAGCACCTGATCAGAGGTCATGTTGTTGGACGTAGTTTATCGTCTTACCCTGGATTCGGATGTAGTTTATCGTCATACCCATAGGTTTTGTACTTGGCAATATGACCAACAATATAATATAGCCACCATATATTTTAATGTCCTGTCCTTTCAACACCAAGACACTGACAGTCTGTATCATGTCTGAAACAAATAAACTGTAGACGCTTGATGTTGACATAAGGATTCACGTTTATATTTACATACGCTCTATTTCTTGCGTTGACTAAGGATATCCCGGCATGCTCATCTGGCGTGGATTGTGACTATTGTATTTTTTTTTATTTCCTGAAACTCTCCGCGGACTGACAGATGATAGCTTTTATAGTAGCACCCGTACACCTACCACAATTTGAGTAGAACTGCTCTAAAGGACCCTGTGTGTCGTTTCCAGCAGATTGGCGGTTGGTACCCTAAAGATACACTAAGGTGAAACCTAGATAGATAGTTTCTGGCTTACTAGATGTTTTTTATACTCTGCTCTACTTAGCACATTGAGCACTTTACGGTTTTACTTATTTTCCTCCATTATTTTTTTTCTTTCGATTAGAAATTAAGACACTGGGCGATTTTTTCAGCCTACTTGGATGTTTTTAGTCTTCCTTTTTTCAAAATTTTTTTTCCAAAGCAATACCAATTTGACTTAATATATTTTTATTTGCAAACTGTAATATCCGGGTTTCTTTTTACACAAATCGAGTATAGACATTAATATATATATATATATATATATATATATATATATATATATATATATATATATATATATATATATATGTATTACTTCTAATGTTATATTTAGTGGATATCTGCATTTGAGTTATGGCGTTCCCTTTTTTAAACAGTGTCTATTTTATCTACCGAACTATGTATTCGAAAAAAAAAAAAGAATTAAAAAAGTAATAAAGAAAATGTGTCCTCCGTTTAAAGGAAAAAATATGTCGGATTGAAAATAAAATTCCATTATATATATATATATATATATATATATATATATATATATATATATATATATATATATATATATATATATATGTGTGTGTGTGTGTGTAAAAATACATACATATATATATATATATATATGTGTGTGTGTGTTTGTTGTGCGTTTGTGTGTGTGCGTGTGTAAAAATACATACATTCATATATATATATATATATATATATATATATATTTATATATATGTATGTATGTATGTATTTCCGCACATTGTACTGAGTACGTGCAACAGTTGAGAGAAAAACCTCTTCCTTTCTAACCTCTATGACATGAATGGATACTAGAGATTATTTTTTATTTTCCTATCTAGTCGTTGCATGATCGTATATACGTGCGTATGAGCGGTTAGAACCATGAGACGCTGGTTCAAACGTCAACATGGTCGATTTAACAGGAAGGCAACCTTCTTGATGTTATCGGCGTTAGGAGGTGATCCCAGCGTGCGACATCTTTAGAAAGTGTCTGAAAACGAACCCACGTCTTGATCTAAGCCTTGTAAGGGAAGTTGAGTAGACGGAATTGTTCTTCGATGGTTGTGCTAGCACGAAGTGATAAGTCATCTTGACCGAGCGTTTGTGCTCACTAGCATTGCTAAAACAATTGACCCCGCTAGATGATACTCCCGCCCAAAATTTTGTCGTTAATCTCGTGTTCAGTCCATGGTATTTTAAACATCGTTCTTCAGAATCACATTTTTGATGCCTCAAGTCTCATCTCTTTCTGTGATGAGATGCTACAGAATTAATGACATATAGGAGGGCCAATACTCTACAACAGTTCAGTACTCTTTTCTCAATTAAATTTTCCTGCTTTTTAATACTTTGATTTACTTTTGGAAGGCATATTTCGCTCTCCCAATGCTCCTTTGGATTTCGGTGTTGCATTTTTCATCCTCTGTTAAAACACTTTTCTAGATATTTAAATTTTTGCACTGGTTTAATTCTGTTAATTTCAATTTTTAATTTGCATGTTGGGCTGTTTCTTTTACTGACAACCATGCATTCTGTCTTCTTACAGTTGATGCTTTGTTCCTTTTTCTCCTTAGCAAGCACATTCACTTTCTTCTATAAAAGATAAAGTTTCAAATTCAAATACGTTAATGATAGGTAATAGTCCTTATGACCATCTATTCCATAATGTTCATGAAGAAAATATAATTGGAATCAATACAAATGAAAATCAAACAAGAAATAATCATAAAACAATTTTGTAGTTTGTGTAAGTCTACCCTTCTATTTTAGAAATATGAATGCCTAGATATTCAACCGACTATCTACCAAGGATACACAAAAGTGTATATTCTCCCTCTAAAATTACAGTATCAAGAATACTTAATGAAGTCAAAATAAACCCTCATAAGCTAGAGTGTCTGATTTGAATATGATAACACTATACAAATAAAACGCTGCTTGTCTCTCTCTTTTGAACCCCAAGCAAACAATGCCGAGAAAATTCATATCAATATTCAAACATATGTTATTATATATATATATATATATATATATATATATATATATATATATATATATATATATATATAAGTAGAGATAGATAGATAGAGAGAGAGAGAGAGAGATAAAGAGAGAGAAGTATTGGGCGATAGATCATGGAAGCAAGACCAGATATGTAAGTAATTATGAAGTCGTTCTCGAGTGCATATATATCTGTATCTATTTATTAATCTCTCTCTCTCTCTCTCTCTCTCTTTCTATCTTTCTCAGACCATGCGTTCATGGGCGTGGATATGCAAGCATGTGTGAGTGTCTACAGGTGTGCATGAGTAAGTGTCCGGTACGAATAACGTCGTTGTATTGAATAACGGGCGAAAATTATTGATCGATAAAGAGAAGAGAGAAGTTTTCCTTTAGTCAAGGACAAATATTTCTCATATGCAATTCTATATGCCCGCCCAACAAAAATAAGCCATATCTTTTATATTTGCCGTTTACGAAGTAATTTTGTTTTGATAGTACAGTCTTTGCATATTACAAAGCTATAGTTAGTAAGCATTTCTCTCATTCCCTCTCTCTCACTCTCTCTCTTTTATTGATTTGTTTTATACGGGTTATTAACCTATTGCAGGTTATTTAAAGCCAAAAAGTATTTTTTAAAATTGTAAGAATGTTTAATAATAATGATTTACTTAGCTCCATCTACCGCAAGGAAACAGAAGGTTCTTTCTCGCCTGAGTCCATCCTCCAAATCTCCAAATCTACTATTCGTTCTTGCATTGAATACTGTTGCTATATATGGTCTGGTGACCACGCGGTTCATCTCGAGGTCCTCGACAAAATCCAGAGATGGATATGAAATGTGTTAGGTCCTAAACTGACATCTAGTCTAAAGTCACTCTATCACAGACGCTTTGTGGCTTCCCTCTGTCTTTTCTACAAGTATTTTCATGGCAGCTCTTTTGACGAGCTACTTTCTCTGATTCTCAAATTTCATGAATATAAGCGTGCTACTAGGTTGGCATCTCGGTCCAACACTTTCACTGAAGATACGGTTAAATGTAGCAGCTTTATCTATTCTAACATCTTTTTCTCTCACACTTCCCGACAGTGGAACTCCCTTCCTCTTACTTGCTTCCCTGATAACTATAATCTTTAAATATTCAAATGCAATGTCAATCGACATCTTCTTATGCCTTGATCCTGATCCCCGTCCCTTTCTTTATCCTTTCCTCAAACAACCCTCTTTACTCTTGCTCCCACGCTCTGTAACCCCTTGCATGCTAGTGGCACTCCCGCCTTGCTTGAGGTGAAATGCTTAAAAAGAAAATCTTTCCTCTCTCCTTCAATTTAATCTGATTATTAAAGTAGCCATTCTTCTATATTATTCTACCTCTGTCCCATAATGATTGTTCCATTTAGTCTATGAATTTGGTACGTAAATGAAACAATCATTATGGGACAGAGATGGGAACTCCCTTCCTCCTACTTGCTTCCCTGAGAGCTATAATCTTTAAATACTCAAATGTAATATCAGTCGGCATTTTCTGATTCCTTGATCTTGATCTCCATCCATATCCATTCCTCAAGCACCCTCCTAACTCCTGCTCTGACCTTCTGTAACTCCTTGCCTGTTAGTGGCAGTCACGCCTTGTTTGGGGTGATGTGCCTAAAAACATCATACAAATTAATTCATAGCCGGAGTAGAGAAGAGGTGGATTAACACCTTCCCCAAGGATATGTACGCGTAAGAGGATACAACGAGCCTGGCTGAAATTGGAACTCCGATGCCCAATCCTTAGTCTTTAGAAATTACACCAGGTGCATAGACAAGCTTGCAGTACCTGGCATTCCCAAACGGTCATACATCTAAGTACTGACTAAGCTCGCTGCTGCTTAACTTCAGTGATCATACGAGAACTCACGTTATCGTAATGCTAGTGAGTGCTTAATTCTTGTGATATGATATATTCTTCAGACTACGTTGAACATTGTAAATATTCAGCCAGACAGCTTCCGTAGAAGGAGAAAGGATTTTCATGTTGGTTTCACAGGCTATAGCATTTAATTTAGATCATTACCAAAGTTTTACTACTGTAACCTTGCAGCAGTTTGATCTATCTATCTATCTATCTATCTATCTATCTATCTATCTATCTATCTATCTATCTATCTATCTATCTAGCTAGCTAGCTAGCTAGCTTTGTCAGAAAAAGCTAACTTTCCTTATAAAGGTATGTTCGCAAGAGTTTTTCTAAAAAAACGAATTTACCAATAAGTTTATGACAGGCAAACACATTAATCATTTCTCAACGGGACGTATTCATAAGTGATAGATTCATATTGGACAAAAAAACTTTGGTAAACAGTCAAGGCAGCATCGCTCCTAATAAGAATTTAACCCCCTAGCATGATCTATAGCAGGTTGTTCACCAGATACAGAATTGATTTAGAAGTTTTGTCTTGGAGCAGTTAAAAAAAAAAAACCCTCAGTAAATCAATGATCAGGATTCTCGATGGTTGCATCGAACTTGTTGCCTTGTGCCAGACTAATAACAACTCATAATATACAAATGATGACCAGGTATGACTTATAGTGACCAGTGTTCATAAATCGTGTCGGTCCGATGTAAATGCTTTTAAAATATTTTATTATTGGTTATCATTAAAAAAGGATGAGCCCGAGATATAAATTACAGGTGTGGTGTACTAAAATCAACTATGTACAATATTTAAATATGTAGGAAGTGTTCTAAAAGACGAGGGAAAGTGCGACACTGAAATCCGAAGGCGTACTGGGATAGCGAAAGATGCATTTCAAAAGCTAAGCGGAGTATTAAGAGACAGAAAAATTTCTCTGGAAATAAAGAAAAGATTATTAAATTATTACGTGATATCTACCCTCCTACACCATTGTGCAAATTAATTCGAACAACCAGATTAGTTTCCTTACTTTCACCATACGGTCAGTTTTAGACCCATTGAAGTGACAAGTTGTAATCGATTTCTATTTTTTCTCAGATTAGGTCATTTGAAGTGGTATGCCGCAGTATAAATCTGTTTTCGGGGTGTATAATGAAATTTGTTTGGCCTTGAAAAATATTGCGTCACCCGTGGTTGTATCAGATTTTTATCACGTACAGACACTATTGTCTCGACTGTCGATTAGTTGTCCTACGGCCACTGTCTGCGATGGACGTTGCTCCAAGGAAGTGTATGAAAATTGTAACGCTGCACGAACACACTGATAAGGCTTACTAGTGAGCAGATCAAAGTAGTATAGAATGGCTCAGAAAGCCTTCCGATTTAAATCCAATCGAGAATCTGTGGTCAATCTGCAAGGAACGGCTTCGTGGAATGGACATACGAACACATTGACATACGAATACTAATATGCGCACTGAGTCATATTTCATTGGGAAGATACGTAAAAAGTAAATAATAACTGAATTATTCGTTTTGTTTCAATTAATTTACAAAGATGTATATGGCAGCTAATGCTGCACAATTATGATATAAAAGAAATGTATTTCTACAGAAAGAGTCTGAGGATACCAAGGACTGAATATATAAGAAATAACTATCTTTTGGAGAAAATTGTAATCAAAGACGAAACATCAGGAAGAGGCAGTTGAAATTTTGGGGGGCACATAATGAGGAAGGAGGGCTTGGAAAATCTGATACTCACGGGGCAGATTGAGGGAAAGATGAACTGAGGAAAGCATAGCGTAACATACGTGATGGACTTAAGCGGGTGGATTGCAGAACAGGGTTTGGGAGAAATAACAAAAAGACAAAACTTATTAAGAGCTAGAATGGAGAGGAAGATGTGAAGGACCATTATCACTTACGTCCTGAAGGGATACGGTGCATAAAACAAGAAGATCATTGCAGAACTCCAAATTCAGAAAGTTAATACAAATTTAGGAATTCTGAAAAAGAGAGAGAGGAGAAGATAGGAAAGGAAAAGAAGGGGGGAGAGAGAGAGAAAGAGAGAAGGAGAAAGTGAGTGAAGGAGAAAGGGAGAGAAGAATAAATGAGGGGGAAGAAAGGAAGAGTTTTCATTGTATCGAACATCGTGATTCATTTTTACGTGGAAGCACACATTCGAACAAAGAAAATGAACGAGATTTGTTTCGGTACGTTTTACGGTTATCGGATTCAGTTAGAGTTGTACGATTCGGGAGAATATCGAGGACATTTATTGATTTTTTAAAATATGGCATTTTAAAAATTTTTTGCTTTCTAATTTATTGAGAGAAAATCACGTATCACGTTAAAAATGTTAATATTCTGTCTAAAGGCAGTTTTCATTAAAAATTCAGATTTCTTGCAGGATTTTACAATTACAATATATTTATATACTATATATGATGCAATAATTTCAGCGATTTACATCAAAGTTTCGATGCTTTTATATCAGGTCATAAATTATCGTAATAATAATTTATAGCAAGTTGTTCATTAGATAAGGAATTGATTTCGAGGCTTTGTGTTGGAGTAGTCGTAAAAAGATCTCATCTCGCAGACCCCTCAGTAGATCGATCTTTTTTTTTGTTTTTGATACATTGGATCCTACTGCAATTTTTGAATTGGTGTTTGAACATATCCAAGAATTTATTCATACATATTCAAATCTCATGGCGAAGATATGTTGCACCCTTCGTCTCCGTTCGTAGATGTATACTTGCTTTAGATATATTTGGATATTCAACGATACATGCTTTCGCCCAAGATACAGTAATATCACGTTTAATTAGGATAATTTTAGAACATTTGTAAAGAGTAAGTGCATCGAAGTGCAAAGGAATAGCTTCATACCGCATTGAGGATTTTGACGACGGGCATTGACTCAGGAACAAGTATTGTGACTAATTATGCACCTTGCAAATGCATATGATATGAACATCGTATTTGCTTCATCAGTTACTCATTAGAGACTTGCAAAATAGTGGGCGAAACCATTCGAACATAAAACACCATGCAACTCACCTGGAGTTGCATGGTGGAGTAATGAAGAGCGGCTCGGAGTGAGGAATCGGAGAGCCGAGTTCGAATTCCAGTCGAATCCATTACATTCACTTACATGCTAATTCCCTTGGGAAAGGTATGAATACTCTTCTTCTCCCTCTAGCTATGGGTAAATAGCAGGATATACAAGGTTCTATAGCCTTGGATGGCAACTGGTCTAGGAGAAGGACAACACGTAGTGCACCAGGTCTCTGTATTCGGCCCTTCAAAAAGTGTGGATGGCTCTACACAAAGCCTTCAACGGGGGAGTCGAATATATATATATATATATATATATATATATATATATATATGATTCTGTATTTGAACAGCAATTCCTCTTTTAGATCAGTTTCATTAATAACTACTGGCAAGGCACTGTGGTTAATTTTTTTTAATATAATTTTTCATGTGTTGTTTTTTTTTCTTTTCTGGGCGTAAATTATATAACAAATTTTGAATATATATATATATATATATATATATATATATATATATATATATATATATATATATATATATATATATATATATATATATATAGTGGGTAGAAACTGTTCTTTTATACATCGAGTGGTTAGAACGTCTTGAGTAGTTAGAATGTTCGCTTTGTGATCATAAGATCTAGGTTCGATTGTCACCACGTTTGATTTGTCCGAAATAAGACATCCTGATATTGTCGGTCTGGATAGTGGCGATGTCAACTTGTGGCACCTTTGGAAAGTGCCTGAAAACCATACCACGGCTTGGCACAAGACTTGTGAGTGAAATCGGATAGACGAAAGACTTATGACCCGTCGATAGCTGTGCTAGCACTAAGTCACATGTCATCGTGACTGAGGGTTTGAGTGTGCTTGCCTTGTTCAGATTGTTGATCACACTATATAACACGCTCTTCCCCAGAAACTGTAACTAAGGTCTGCTCAGCATAGTTGCAGTATAAACCTCAGGTAGGCTCTGTGGGTGTTGAACAAACATAAATGTGCCTGAGCGAGATTTTGCAATAGGGATTGGCTAGCCTTCCTAGTAGACAGGTATCCTAGAATACGAGTGGCCAGCTATATATATATATATATATATATATATATATATATATATATATATATATATATATAAAGGCATATATATACTACAGGGAAGGAGTTTGGACCAACGCTGCATTTCTTTAAAAAGAAACACCTTAAAATTAGATAATTTTGTATTTTTTAAAAATATAAAAATCATATTTTGTTTTCACCACTAACCGAACATCAAGCTTTTTGAGATCACGAAAAGGGTTTAATATTTGATTCAGGTCGAGTGAATCATGAAAAAGCAACAACAGCAATAAAAAAACAAAACAAACAATATCAATTTATTTTGCAAAACATGTTATATCATCAGGTTTACGCATGGGGTCTTCTGTCAGCACGTCGCGTATTCTCTTCATGTTGAATGTTGGACTCGAATGTCTCTGTAATTCGTAAATCATTGCCCTGTTTATAATAAACAGTATTAACAACATTTACCGACCTCAATACTATTTATTATAAACAAAGCATGTACTTAAACATTTGTGTATATATAAATAACGTATAACAATAAAATATATTAAATTACTTTTAGGAATTAGTCCATTAGTCGTAGTATATACATGCATATCTATACAATATGACACACGCAAATACATATTCACAGCCTACATGTGTGAGTGTTGATATAAATGCGACCATCAAGTTCGTGTGGTAGGTGGCCAGCCTTCTTCCCTTGTACCATTGCCTTCGATATGTCTTGGGTGTGTCAATTTCACCGAACCGTCTTTCCTCATTTTGCGTCCAAGTACTTCCAGTTGTCTCCTTATGATTCTGAGTGCCCTTTTTGCTCCCATTTTAATTTAGACTCCATCGCTTAGTCGATGGTAATCCCAGAATCCATTTCTAAAATAATACTTACGTTGCCTTCATCTTTCCCTTTCGTCTGTGATGGGGATTTTCCAGCATGCACACCAATTTAATCCTTTGAGTCTTGACCACTGGTGGTAGAGAAAAATGAAGTAATGCCCAGCCACCGGTTGGACGGTGGGTAAACACTTGTAACTATTTTTATATTTACCCTGAAACATTACATACAAATTGTTTACGAATTTTGACTCAGGAGCTCAGGCAACAGGGTTAAAATAGATCAGGAACGCAGGTTTCAAAGGGTTAAGAATATTGAAATTCCATAAGTGTTCAGTTAATAATATTTGTATCAGAGTTTCGGTGTCGCGTTTTCTATCCTCTGTTAAAAGACTTGTCAGATCTTTAAACGTTTCGACTTGTTTGATGTTGACATCTTCAGTTTATAGTTCACATCTCAGGCTTTTACTCTTGCTGATAAACTTTCCTTTGCTACCTTGTCTACTATGGTCGTGTGGATTTCTATAAGTGCTGCCAACACAGCGTCCTCTGCATATAAAGATTTATTTTCTATTACATCAAGCTTCCAATGTTCGCTTCTAGATCTGTTTTAGGTCTAGTAATGATTACATTTTTCTACTATTTGTACATTACAATGACATCTTAGTACTGTTTTATTTCCTGGTGATTGCAATTTCAGGCTCCGTTGATGATTTTTGTCGCCATCATAAAGCAGTTGGGGCTTGATTTAAAGAGCATTTTAGTAGAATGAATCTTGACGTTAGCATGAAATTGCATCAGCAGGCTCTTTTGGTAATTGGATTTTTTTATAAACATTAGAACGAATGTGAATGAAATGTTGCGTTACTGACTTGGAATAAAAGCTACCAACTCTATGTAAATGAAAAATATAAAATTAGCTCTGGAAAATATATTTGCATGTGAATAATATTTCTTTAAACATTTAATCTAGTCTAAACAAATGCCATTAATACGTTATATTCCTCTTTAATGTGCTATATTCTTTAAGGATATAACTCTCCACGACTTCCCTGTCTTAAATAACTAAAGGAAGACAAGGACAAAACGGTGGTGGAATCTGTTATTCTACCACCTTTTAGTCCTTATGTTCCTTGTTTTACTCGGTAAGTTACTCGATGATTCTCTTGACTTCAGCATGTCCAGTGTGTGTTAAATTCTCTAAGACTTCTTTCCTCTTTATATGTCCCAGAATTGTTAGCTGTCTATTTCTGATTGCTGTTAGGGGTTTCTTTGGAGTTATTAATTTCTTTCAAACTTTCGAGTTATTCACTTGTTTTGTTCATGGTATTAGCAGAATTTTTGCTGCATCGGGTTTCTCTTTGATCCGTGAAGACATTGTAGAATGTTAGACGTTTACGTAGAACCAGTAATAAAGAGCGGCAGAGAAACGCGATAATAACAACAAAAATTGCTATATGAGCTTTGGTAAAAAAAAATCCAATGATAAAGGCAAAAATTGCAATATGAGCACTGGTAAAAATGATTTGCTGAAGACATTAGGTCTATAATACCCAGAAATTCATACACAGATGTCCTCAAGGACAAATGGACTGTGGATAAAGGCGTTAGTTAGATCCAGTGACAGGAATCAAAGAGTGTGAGTTCAGTACCTGATTAAAGCGATGGAGAACTTGGAGAGGAGAATTCACAGGAGATATCTGACATTCATTAGACATGGCACGTGGAACGAGAACAGTCTACCCCAGTGAGCGAAATAAATGGTTAAGTTCGGCATTCTAACCATCTGAAGAAGGTCGTACAACGGCCGAAAGACTGTAATAAATATGGCGGCAAAGATGAGGACAATAGTCCGAATAATGTAAATAGTGTTTACGTAGAAGTACAATGCTCTTTTCTTTGTTTCAAAAGACACTTTTCGATCTTTGCTTAGTTCGTATCATGTACATTTCGTTATTTGTATGCGTCTCCGGATTTCTGTAACGCATTTTCCGCTGTCTATTACTACACTACTCACATTGGGTTGTCCCTTTTGCTGACAAATACAGGGTGTCCATAAAGTTCGTGTGCACTTTTAAAATTTATAATTTTATTTGTATTTGCGATAGAAATAATTTTTAAAAAGGATTAGAAAGAAGTAAATCTATATTTCTTTAAGGTTTTATTGAAATTTTATTTAAGTTTCCGCATGTTCTCCATCATTAGCAATACAAAGGGTAATATGATTTTGAAGTTCACGGAAAATATTTGCCAACTGATTTACAGTAATGCCTGAAATCACATTAGTTATTTTAGCTATACTTAAAACTAGGTACATTAAACTTTATAACATTTTTACAGGTTATTTCTATTGCAAATCAAATCTGCAATAAAACCAATTGATAAATAAAAATAAAGTTATAAATTTTAAAAAGTATTAGAAAGAAGTAAATCTATATTTTATTAGGTTTTATTGAAATTTTAATTAAGTTTCCACATGTCCTCCATCATTAGCAATACAAAGGGCAATACGATTTTGCAGTTCACGGAAAACATTTGCCAACTGATTTATAGTAATGACTGAAATCACATTAGTTATTTTAGCTATACTTAAAACTAGCTACATTAAAGTTCATAACATTTTTTACAGATTATTTCTATCGCAAATACAAATAAAGTTATAAATTTTTTAAAGTGCACACGAACTTTATGGACATCGTGTAGATATTTTGTCAGTTTTCTTGCTTTTTTCGTTGATCTTACTTAAATTCCTCTTTCTTTTTGAATCTGCCCTGAGTCCCATCGACAGAACTTTTGTTGTTAAGGTTATGTGACTACCGATAACGACTGGGGTTGATTGTTTGCACGGTACTGGTTATGTCTTAGATCGCAAAAACGCTTCTAAAATCGTCTGCAAATGTTATGTAGTCCATCTGGATCAATATAAATTTCAAATGATATAAATCTATCTTTCATAGACTGTACAAAAGCATTTGGTAAAGTACGACCCAAAGATCTTTTAGAACAGCTAGGCGAATTTGATTTATTTGGGAATTACATTAGAGTAATATAGAACTAAACCCTGCCGAGAAAACGGTCAGCATCTGAATGCAAAATGAATTGAGAATGTAAACACAAGTATAAAGGCGCCTTACACAAGAATACACCTTCTCTCCGTATTAACCGAGACAATCCTAAGAGAATTATCCGAACAGCATAGGATACGCAGATGATACTGTGTTGATGGCAGATACAGAAAGAAACCTCAGAAACTTCAAGTCAAGACCGTAAAGGAAACCATGAAGAAAGGATTAACGATAAATTGCAAGAGAGCAAAAAAGACAACCCAAGATGCGAGTTACATATTGCGGATGTCAAAATCAAACAAAAACAGAAGTTTAATCATTTAGGAAGTTAGACGACATAAAACGTGATATAGAAATCCGATGATATATTGGAATAGAAAACGAAGCCTTCCAAAATGCTAAACAAAGTATTTTTTATCCCCCGAACCTAGGGACACGACCTTTACTGCCACCGCAGTAGAAGTGGTGTTTCTTGGGTAACGTAGCCTGAAAGAGCCCAACCCTCTCCAGGCTGTTTTTGAATTCAGACATGTTCCTTCTCCTGGAAGGAAACACCCAATGCTATAGAACCCAGTTTGCTCTGCTGTTTACCCATAGCTGTGGGGGGGGGGAAGAAGAGTATTCAAACCTTTCACTAGGTTAATATAGCGTACGTGAATGTAATAGATCCGACTGGAATTCGAACTCGGCTCTCCAATTCCTCAATCCGACCCGTTATCCATACCTTATTATGATACAGGAAATTTTCTTGAAGCAACGAAAAAATCGTTCGACAGAAAGATGCTGAGAATGCAATGAACGGAAAATGTAAGCAACGGTTATGTTTTAGAGAAAGCGACACTTATACTTAGAATCAGAATGTTGGAATTTCTGGAACGTGTGATAAGTAAAGTAGGCTTGGTGAACATAACACTCTTAGGACATATTTAAGGAAAGAGGAACAGGTGTAAACAACTCGCGATCTATGTGATAATCTTGTGTAAATGGGTGACAGAACAGGACGTGTATTGTGTGTATTGCTAACAGTTGCAAAGGTCAGAAAGTTGTGGAGAGCCATGAACTCCCACGTATTCAGTGAATAAGGTATGATGAAGTTGTGTAAATGAGTGACAGTACAGGGTGCGTATTGAATACTAAAAGAGACGAATATTGCTAAGAGCTACAATGGTTACGAAGATTTGGAGAGACATGGTCTCTCACGTCTTGAATGGTCAGCAATAAATAAATAAATAAATAATAATAATAATAATAATAATAATAATAATAATAATAATAATAATCTATCTAGTTTTTAGTCTTTCCTGTCGGGAATTTCCATGTCCTTTAGCATTTTGAGTGTTCTTCCATTCAGTGGTAGTTTTTATTTGGCTATTTGCTGCGCACCAGTGAGTCCATTTTTCTTTCCGTTCGTTATGTGATTCAAATCCAATTAATATTACCGATGCAAATAATGTTATAGCAACATATTTTTTCCATTCCATAATTATCAATTCTGCCTTCTTTTTATCCTACTTTCACTTTCACTTTCACTTTTTCTCTCTCTTCGTTTTTCCTCCTCTGTAATTATTTGTGTTTATATATTAATTTTTCGTCTCTTTCTGATTTCTCATATTTTTCTTCCTGTTTCCCATTCGTCTTCTTCCAGAAGCAACCTGTTGAAAGATCACTTTTAATTTCTGTTTATTATACACGATCCTTTAACGACCGGCTTTAATAAGGGCCAACGATATTTTAATTGATTAAAATAAACGTAATCATCCGTTTAACAAGCTGTTTCGTGATGACTACGAATAATGTTATCGAAAAGTCAAGTTATTTATTTATGCTGTTACGCTTTCTTTATGTATTCATCTGATTTAAAAGACGCAGATATGTATATCGCACCTCCGTTCACCTGGCAACGGAAAATTAACACCAGTAGGAATGTCTTGCTCACGGGGAAGCAGTTTCCGGAACATGAGTAATATAATCTGAAACACATCGTTCGTTTGCACTCTCATAGACGCACATATATAGATATAAATATTTATACATCCGCAGAAATATATACGACGCAGATATGGCAACCGTTCACGCATAAGGAATGAATAGACACAGTTAGGTAGAGACAAGTCTCATTCCTGCGCTCTTAGATCAGTGATTCTCGAGGAATTTTTTTTTTTTTTTGCCCAATAAATATCATACGACAGAATATCATTCCCCGCATATCTAAGATTGGCCAAATCAAAAGGTATATTGAATTCTTTTCCATATTGGTACATTTACATGTATATGCATGGTTTGGTTTGGTTTGGTTTCGTTTCGTTTCGTTCGGTTTGGTTTATGGCATATCAACGTCAGTGGGTTATATAATGCCAACAAGATTTTTATTGCTCGTAATATTTTTTCAGATGTACAAAAGATAAAACAAATTTCATCCAGAGGCACAAAAAATAAAACAAATTTCATCCAGCTGTTTAAAAGATGAAACAGATTTCATCCAAATATGCAAAATATCAAACAAATTTGATCCAGATGTGCAAAAGATTTGCTCATAAACTGGGAAAATAATGATATAGCCTGACCTAGTCAGTTGAATTCAATAAAACACACACACACGCATACACAAAATTTCTGTGTGTGTTTGAGTGTTTATTTCACACATATCCCCAGAGGGTGCCTGCTCCCACTGTGAAATGGATGTGATACTTCTTACTCGCGGGCCCCCACTAGCTTAAAGGTCATCGAGCCTGTAATATAATGTTTAACATTTGGTATATTTATAATGGAAGAGTACGCCATATTAGTGATAAATGGGGACAGTCGGTTTGGTTTGGTTTGGTTTGTTTTACGGCATATCAACCTCAATGGGTTATTTAATGGCGACAAAACTTTTATTGCTGTGAATATGTTTTCCAAAAATGTATTGCTGTTAATATTTTTTCGAACAATGTATTGCTGGTATTAAAACCTATTTTTACACTTTCATAGCGTTTTGACCCCAGTTTGAAGGTTAACTATTTGCCCAAAGCTGGGACCCTAACAAGTACTACCATCACGGGTCAGGGTAGTTTTTAGGTTTGGTTTCTTATAGAGTATATCAACTTCAAAGGTTATTTAAAGCCACAATATTTTTATTGTTGTTAATATATTTCCCTTCAAAAATGTATTCCTGGTAATTTTTCCTTTGCTCAAAAATATATTGCTGGTAATTGTTGGCAATAATTTTTCTTTAAAAATTCATTGCTGGTAATAAGCTTTTACAAAAATGTATTGCTGGTATTAAAACCTATTTTACACATTCATGGTATTTTTGAAATAAAATATGATGCTGTTGAATGGTAATTCTTTTTAATCGTATAGTGGTTATTTTTGGAATAATAAAAGATAATAAAATACACTGTAGTTACTGAAATTTTTGTTTAAAAACAATATATATATATATATATATATATATATATATATATATATATATATATGACTGTTTTCTTTTGGAATTTGTACGTATTTGTAGGTCTGATGAATTGGATTGTATTTATGATTCCAATGGAATAAATTAGAACCATGGAATATTAGTGTTTAAGCCTTTTTATTATATCTTTACTCTGTCCTGGGCATTGAGTTCTACCTGGATTCTATCCTCTTGGAATTATTTTATATATATATATATATATATATATATATATATATATATATATATATTATATATATATTTATATATTTTAGATATATGATTGAATATGTATGTGTATATTTACCACTAATATTATCTATCTATCTATCTATCTATCTATCTATCTATCTATCTATCTATCTATCTATCTATCTATCTGTACATAAAGCAATAAAAAAGAAAAGAATAAAAACATCCGTGCCGCTTGAAAATAATCAACCAACACCGCAATGTCTGGCCAAAAGAAAAAAAATATACAGATTAAATTAAGTTAAAGCGTAAAAACACTCAATAACTAAAGTAGGGCAAAACTAAAAAAAACTAATGAGCCAGAAACTATCTACCTAGGTTTCAGCTAACGGATTAATAAAAAAAACTCTAAAGCCAGGGATATACTGATCTGGCTCATTAGGTTATAGCACACCTTAAGAGCATATTTCTTCATATATATACATATATATATATATATATATATATATATATATATATATATATATATATAGAGAGAGAGAGAGAGAGAGAGAGAGAGACGCTGTACCTACTAAAGATTAATTATGATGATTAATTATAGCAAATATAAAAAAGAAAGATTCTACCTTACTTATATTTGAACTTAATGAATAAATTCAATGCATAATTCAGTCGTTATTATTGCCATCTCAGACACGTGTAATTCTGCTGTGCTTTTCTATGGCAGTAGGCGTCAAGAAGTCTAATCGATGGAAGACGCAAATGTCACATTTGGTATTGGTTGAAAAAGGGTTGTGTGTATGTATTAAATATCTATGTAAAAAAGCGCAGTGTACGTGTGTCCGTCCGTCCGTTTTTGGATCTCGGCGAATCATAAACATCCTGAAATAACAGGTAGTAACTACTGTAGTTACACGCGATTAAAAATTAACTAAATTACTCATTTAAAGTTAAAGTTAATTAACAAACGGAGTGAAAAATTTATAAATAATTCTTTATTAAAGGTTTAACTTTAATTTCGCAATTGCAATTGATATCGTCTAATTAAATTATAATTAAAACTTAAGTGGAGCTCGGTACGTTGCTCATGTTTTTTTATTCTTTTTCTAGCACACGTACTGTGACGTATTCGAAATATTACATATTTCTGGTTCCCTAGTGTTTTTTAAGAATGCCTTTATGTGAAGGGATCATAAAGAATGATGATTTTAAAAGAAAATAAAAATTGCACGCGAGATACATGTAAATAAACTACGGAGATCGGTTGCGTATGCGAAGAAAGGTTATGTCGAATTAAGGTGCTGAATAAAGATAAAGTAAATTTATTGTTTCTAAATTCTTATAAATTTTGCATGCATTGGCTGCTGAAGGAAAAAGGCTGAAGGCTTCAAAAGCCTTCTGCAGAAGCTAGCTTAAATTAAGCGCGAAGGGAGGCTTCTAGGATAGTAAAAAATATTCATTTTGATTATATTTCTTTAAAGTAAAGTTGAAAGCATATGTATAATTATCAGAGTATTACGTGAATTTCTTTAAAAATGTTATTTTTCATTGTAGGCTTTTTGCTGAAAATTTATTTCACAGTAATTTTATAGCTGGCTACTCTTATGCGATGATAACCGTCTACTAGTCATTCCTTATTGCAGACACTTGCTCAGGCGCATTATTCAACACTCACAGAGCCCATATGTGCTTTATACTGCAACTATGCTGAACAGACCTTAGTTTCTGGGGAAAAAAGTGTTATCTATTTTTTATTTTTTTATTTAAGCGTTTCACCCCAAGCAAGGCGGGAAGCCACTAGGACGCAAGGGGTTACAGAAGATTTGGAGCAAGAGCAGATAGGAGTGATAGAGGAAAGAACAAGGAGTAGCTAGATCAAGGCAACTGTCGATTGACATTACATCTGAATAGTTGGAGATTATAGCTCTCAGGGAAACAGGAAAAGGGAAGGGAGTTCCACAGGCGAGAGGTGCAAGATATGAGGCTATTAGAGTAGAGGAAACGGCTACATTTTATATTTTTAACAGTGAAAGGGTGAGAGCAGGATGCCAGCCTTGTAAGGCGCTTGAATTCATGAAGTCTGGGAACCAGCGAATGAATTCAAGCGCCCTAATTTAGCGTGATCAACAATCTGAACAAAGCCAGCACGCTCAAGGCCTCAGCCACGATGACTTATGACTTCGTGGTAGCACAACTAACGACCCCCCCATTTTCACACATAAGTCTTCAGTGAACTCTGGGCACGGTGCCGCACACTGGAATCGACCCTCCAGTCCGATAAAATCCTTCCTGACTAATCGACCATAGTGAGATTCAAACCGGGTCTCATGGTTAGAATGCGAACGTTTTAACCGTTCTGCCATGAGGCCATACTCTAAGTAATTACTCCCTGGATGTTTGACACAAAACTTGGTGTGTATGTGAGTTTAATAAACTTAGTTTAATTTGACACAATCAGTAATAATTAAGTTCAATAAGCAGCCTAGTCACGAGACTTTCACTTTTTTACAAGCTAAAGTGAAAAGTTACGCATATGCCATGAGCTAATTTGGGAATTGAAACAGCGGCCCATAACAATTGCAATTGTGATAAAAGGCAAGATACCGAGGCTTGAGACTGGAGTCTGACTGAAGACCGAGAATTGAGAGTGGGGTCTGGCAGAGCACCGAAGATTGAGAGTGAGGTCTGGCTGGTTATTGACAATTGAAACTGTCATGGGTCCTTACCTATAACTACAGAATGAACTCTTCCTAACACTATGTATATTATGCCTCTCAAGAGAGAGGGTCGAATCGAGTCGAGCCGATAGTGGTTCACTCCAAACCAGACTGACAGTCATACTAACACCTTCCACATCTTGTATTGTTATTTCGTGTAATATACCTTCGTTATTTCTACTCTTGGGTTCGTGTTGTTCTTCCTTGGTCCTAACCTGGACCATAACAGAGATATTTGGCGGTTTGGCGGGAGATTGAAAATTGAGGCTGGGTCGAGCAGAAAAACGAAGATTGTGAGTGGGGTCTAGCTGGAGATTGAGAACTGAGTTTGTGCTTTGAAATGATACCGAGGCTTGATACTGGGGTTTGGCTGGATATCGAGAATTGGGACAGAACACAGAAGCTTGAGACTGGATCGCTAGCAGTGAATTGAGATTTTTTTCGTATGCCAAGAAAGACGGTGGAGATTATAAAAATCTTGATGTTATTTAGTCAGCATCGAGAACCATTTGTTGTAATCATATGTGAATAACAGAAAATGAATTATGCAATATATAGCTTCTGTTGAGTTGTAAAAGCCATTGTGCAAGGGTTAGTTTGTTTTCCTAACCAGCTGACAATGAATTTATGCTTACTGGATTCTTCAGCCATAATTGGCGTTGCAAAACAAATATCTTCAAGCGAAGAACAAAAACGAAGACTGAGACAAAAAAGAAATGGATTCGGTGGAGTGGTGGCTGCAGTAATTATGACCTCAGATTAAAGGTTCTTAGAAAGAAAATTCAGAATCATTAATAATAGGAACACCGGTTCTCTAGAAACAAATGATTTGAATAGGCTTCCTGTCAACTATAGCAATTAAGCATTTTCGTCATTAAGTGTCCTGGTGCGTGTTGCTGCATTCATTTCCATAGATGTCTTGCCTGATTTCATCTGCATTTTCACATGAAGAAGGCGTTGTTCCCGTCGCCAATACAATTGAAACAAAATAATAAAATTGTTCTCAAGCCACTATTATATCTCTTACACGGTGTGAGAGTAATAGTCAAAACGTTTCTTATTATTTCAGCTGCTTCTTAAAGGGGCTAATTTGAAGTAGAACATTATGAGCAGCTAAGAACGTCTTTAATAATATTCATGAAGGCTAATTTTCTTGAATACATAATAACTAGGTCATCACTCTGAATCAAGTTTATAGACCTGCACACATAAATGCAGTTATCCCCAAAGCCTGCCTCTCTCTCCCTCTCCCCCTCGCTCGCTCTCTCTCTCTCTCTCTCTCTCTATATATATATATATATGTATTGTGGGGGTTTCCGCTTTTTACATAAGATGGACTCTATCCAAAGTATATTTATACTGACAGAGAGAATACCTGTTGTTGAGATACGTGGAGATACGTTGAGGTTGAAAGATACGGCTGCAGACACAGGGTGTTCTCAGAGAGTTATAGAAGAGTCCAGAGAGAGAGAGAGAGAGAGATGATTACTTACAGAGACTTGTACATATATTTTCTACTAACCCGCATTCCTGGACTACTAGTCATCACTTCCAGTTTGTATTCTTACGTTTAATACACTTATTTTTCTATCTCAATTACTGGCCTTTATTTATTTGTGCAGGATTCCATTCACAGAATCCACAACAATATATATATATATATATATATATATATATATACACAATAGCATCATATATATATAATATAATAATAATATATATATATATTTATACACAATAGCATCATATATATATATATATATATATATATATATATATATATATAATAGCATCATCTACATGCAAAAAAGGTTAAAAATAATGGGAGCCTTATTAATAAAAACAAAATAAACAGACACTTAATAATATTAACTATGAACATGAACACAATATCTTGACCGTATTTTGAAAAATGAAAACAATTTATGAAACATACATTCAACAAACTATTTCATATTTAAAAGTTAAAATATTTAATCCTTGAAAATGGCTAAATGTAAAGCCGAAAGTGCTCGGATAAAAACAACATTCGAACAAATTTTATATAATTTATCAGCCGAAAAGAAAACATATTAGATCATATGAGAAAGTGTCTAAAAAACTAAATGAAAGCACCTTGTCTGTCGTATTCAATGAAATGTGTATGAAAGAAGGATTGATGCCTAATTACACAAATATATAGTAATATGTAGTAATTCGCAGGATTTTTCAAACTGTTTCAAACAGTTTGAAAAATGTATATATATATATATATATATATATATATATATATATATATATATATATATATATATATATATATATATATGTATATAGATGGATAGACAGGCCATGTCAAAATATATACATTCGTATATGTGCGTGTGTGTTTATGTATATTTCGTAAATAATATCCAGACAGTTTTAAGCTTCTCTATACACTTCTACGCGGTAGTGCACTGTCGCCATATTGTCTTAATAGCTTAGTAGTTTCCTAGTGCCCAAAATGTACAACGAGGTCCCGAATCATTCCACCTCAGGTTTTGAATTCAGAGTTGTCATTCTCCTTAAATGTTTGCCAACCGAGCCTAAAAATCCCAGTCTATCCTACTATTTAAACCCTCGCTTAGGGGAAAAAGAGGTGAATTAATACCCTTGCTCCTAAGTGAATGTAATAAACTCGACTGGAATTCGAACTCGGTTTGAGGTACGAATATTTAATTAATACAATTTTGTTTCAACAAAACAAAATGAATACAATAAATTTTTGTCAAATTGCATAAAATGTAAGAAAAATATGACTGACCTCAAATACTAAAAGTATTAGGTATAAAAACAAAAACGCAACATGAAAAATGTATTATCAAATTCAAGAATAAATCTAATAAATATATTTCAATAAAGAAACAACGACATTGTTACACTATCTGTCGCGTGAAGATGAGATATTTGAAAATGATGGAACCGATATAGCACAAAAAATTAAACTCTTTGATAATGGTTTATAAAAACCAAAGATTCACTAGACATTGTAACATTTATATTTAAATTTGTAGCAGAATTCAGAAAGAAATGAGCTTAGATATAGAAAATTTTAAATTATGTATGTCAGTTTTAATGGGCATGTGCGTCTAAAGACACATAGATCATTGGTCTGTCGGTTGGAGCTTAAAATAAGACGGATGTTGAATCCTTGTATTATTGTGCTGATTACCAGGAGTAAAGTTCATGAATTGAAATAAGAATTTACTGGGCACAAATATTGAAATAAGCATTTACTGGGCACAAATATTTAAAAAGAGATTTTTACTTTATAATCGATATTTATTTCATATATTTGTTTAAAAATAAAATCGTATATGTGGGGAACAGTTTTCGTAAATATACTGGTTGAAATAACATTAGTTTTTTAGTAAATAGTCCTAATTTGATTAATTAAAAAACAGTCCTAATTTGATTATTTAAAAAACAGTCCTAATTTGATTAATTAAAAAACAGTTCTAATTTGATTAATTAAAAAACAGTCCTAATTTGATTTATTAAAAAACAGTCCTAATTTGATTAATTAAAAAACAGTTCTAATTTGATTAATTAAAAAACAGTCCTAATTTGATTAATTAAAAAACAGTTCTAATTTGATTAATTAAAAACAGTCCTAATTTGATTAATTAAAAAACAGTCCTAATTTGATTAATTAAAGTGGGATTTCAATTTCTTATGGATTTTTAATTTCATAAATTCAATTTTTCTGTAATTTTAAGTAAACACTCATTGTTTTCGTTTCGTAGCAAATTACTCAGTCTCATTTCACGAAAGAAAATGAAATATTTGATATTTTCACTTTCTTCTTTTAATATCGTCTCAGTTCCTTTAGTCTTTTTTCTTTCTTTCCTTCTTTCTTTCTTTCCTTCCTTTCTGCCTTTTTACTTTTTCCTTCTTTCCTTCTGTCTTTTTCTTTCCTTCCCTCTCTTTTTCTTTCTTTCCTTCCTTCTGACATTTTTTTCATTCTTTCTTTTTTACTTTCTTTCTTTTCCCTTTCTTTCCCACTTTCTTTCTTTCCTTCTTTCTTTCTTTCTTTCTTTCTTTCGTTCTCAAACATCTTTAATGACAGTAAATATTATTCTGATCCTTCCATCTATGACACATTGGCTTGTTTGTTTGTTCATTTCGTTGATTTTCGATAGCCTAATTGGACTAAAAAGATTTAGGCCCTTGAACGACGAAACATGTTTGTCGGTGAGAATCATTAAGGGCAAGAAATTCTTTGACACGTTCAAGAGAAAGTGGAGTTGAAAGAAGAACAATATTAAAAGCGATGAGGAAGACAGAAAGTAAGATACAAGGGTCCAGAAGGTGAATGCGAATAGAAGAAGAAGAAGAAGAAGAAGAAGAAGAAGAAGAAGAAGAAGAAGAAGAAGAGGAGGGGAAGTAGGAGGAGGAGGCGGAGCAGAGTTTCTTAAGCTTTGTGCGTACTTTAAGTCAGAGCATTGAAAGGTTTTTAGAAAATGATAGAGATTGCCTGCCATGATTTAAGTCGCGTCCTGAAACCTTGTCGTACACTTAGCTCGACGAAGTGAGGTATCCATACTTTTAATCTTTTGGAACCATGTCAAGAAAGAAAGTAAGGTCAGAGACTAAAATAATTCTTTTATTTTTCTGCATATGGACAGGAAATTTTAAGTGGCTAAATTTAAAATCGCACCAGTCATGTAGTAATCTTATCAATCCAGAAATTTTATCCTTTTCGACGACTCGCGTTGAACACGTTTTCTATGATTCATAGTTTCAAATACGAATCTTCTTTTATTTACCATGTCCTTGGCTCTCCGTAATTTCCTATTTCTTGTCGCTGTTGACAATGTTTTTTTTTTTTCGTTTTTTTCTTTGCTATCCAACACACGCCCTGTACAGATATTAAACCCGTTTTTCGGATCAGGTATTCTACAAAATTCAACTTTCTGATACTAAGTATAAATGTCCTTTTGTTTAGATTTTTCTTAAAACTTCCCTGTTTTTCATATACTCCGTCCATGGTATTCTCAGCATCCGTCTGTAGAACCCGTTTTTGTTGCCTTAAGTCTCCTCTTTATCTGTGATGAAATCGTCGAGCCTTCATTGCAATATGTGAGAATTTATATTACATTCAGCACACTTTACTTTGTTTTGAACGAAACTTTCTGGTTTTTTAGTACTTTGATTTGCTTTCCCTAGTCATATGCGTCTTTAGATTTCAGAATTTTCCCTCATCTGATAAAAATAATTCCTAGATATTTCAATTTCTGTACTTGTTTCATTTTGACGATTATGTCTTCAAATTGATAGTTTTTCCTTTCTGCCTGCTTTCCTTTACCCTTTGTCTAGAAATTCTTGTAACTTTCTATGTGTTTGCCATCAACACAGTATCATCTGAATATTTTACGTTGCTGAGATTGCTCAGCAAAAATAAATGCTTGTAGGACTTCAATTTCTCTTATGATCACTGTATCGCTTAAGTAAATATGGTGATAAGATGCTGCCTTTTATTAGACACTATTCTATTTTCATGTACTTAAATCATTTTCTGTTAGTTTGTAATTGGTTTGCTACAGTATAAGTTCTGGGTTACTCTAGTATCTTTTCAAACTTAATAAATTTTAGTAAAAGTCCAAAGAGATTTTGTGTTGTAACTTATCAAATGCTTTTGCGTAGGCTCTTAAACACAGGTATACGTCCATTTGCATTTGTATTGCTCTTTCTGGTACGATTCTGATAATAAATTTATATTTCTTCTTCCACTGTCTTTACGGTCACGTCATTTTTCTTTTATTTCCTTTCTAATTCACTCATCAGATTCCGCATAATGGACACAGTTATGTGGTCCCTTAGACTAATTATCCGATGGAGCTCTCATTCATTCGTATCTGGCATCTCAAGCAACGCTTCTCTAGGCCGTAAAAATCTGTGATTATTGCTGTAATCTTTCGATGATGAAATCGTTTAAGACTGATGCCATTATGACTTTGTGTTCTGCAGATTTGTTCCTGTGCATCGTGGCCAGTATTTATCTCACGGCAGACATTTCCAGAATTTTATGCATTATCTAACTGTTTGACATTTCTTCTTCTTGTGTAAAGAACATTACAAGCATATTTAATTATATAATCGTTTACAAATAATAACTAACAACGAAGTTACACACAAAGGTACACACATACATACACAAACACACACACACAAGCATATATATGAGTCAAAATCTGTCACACGAAAATCATTTCCCCATAAATCGTTTCTCTAAATCTGATCTTGGTATAAAACGTTATATATCGTTCACCGCCCCAATATATATATATATATATATATATATATATATATATATATATATATATATATATATATATATATATATATATATAATAAGAAAGAACAGTAAGACTTATAATCTAGTGTTCTTTGAAATTATTTTTATTTAAAAATCAGTGATTGATAAAAAAAAAAAAACAAGAAAACTGTAGAGCATAATATTATAATTATTTTTTTTTTAAATATGATTCCATCGCGATGGAATCAGACTTTCAAATAAGAAAATAATTATATATATATATATATATATATAATTTTTCATACTACCTTAAACAAAATGTTAGGAAATAAAGATGTGTCGATACTATAAAGCGATAACAAACATATTTTCTGAACAACTGTTTGAAGAGAGAGATTTTATAAATTTCAATCTGTCTGCGTGTGTGTTTATTACGATGTATATGCTATTTTTGTATTGTTATAAAAGAAAAATCAGTTACGCATCAAAGTACGGACTTAATTATTTAATCTCACTCTTTCATATATATATATATATATATATATATACATTGGAGAGAAAAAGAGAAAGAGAAAATAAATGAGCGTGTGTGTATTGGAGAGAGAGAGAGAGAGAGAAAGAGAGAGAGAGAGAGAGAGAATAATTGCGCCAAGCTTCTTTACCAATTTACTGTAGTTTGTAAACTATGTTACTAAACAAATTATGTCCCAATGTTGCTGAACTAAAAAATTGAAAATATAATTTTGCATTTTCGAAACCGTTGTTTTTGGGTTATATAATGACTAATTTTTGAACAAAACATATGATATCTAGTTTTACACTTGGTTATGTATCCTGGTTTACTGTACATATGTATTTCGTCGCACGTTATTAGTTGCGTTACTGAATCTTTAAGAAACATTTAGTCTCACATTACTTGTCGCGTTATTGAATTTGTAAGAAACATTTAGTCTCACAATATTAGTCGCGTTACTGAATCTGTAAGAAACATTTAGTCTCCCAATATTAGTCGCGTTACTGAATCTGTAAGAAACATTTAGTCTCACATTATTAGTCGCGTTACTGAATCTGTAAGAAACATTTAGTCTCACAATATTAGTCGCGTTATTGCATCTGTAAGAAACATTTAGTCTCACATTATTTGTCGCGTTACTGAATCTGTAAGAAACATTTAGTCTCTAATATTATTAGTCGCGTTACCGAATCTGTAAGAAACATTTAGTCTCACAATATTAGTCGCATTACTGAATCTGTAAGAAACATTTAGTCTCACATTATTAGTCGCGTTACTGAATCTGTAAGAAACATTTCGTCTCACATTATTAGTCGCGTTACTGAATCTGTAAGAAACATTTAGTCTCACAATATTAGTCGCGTTATTGAATCTGTAAGAAACATTTAATCTGACATTATTTGTCGCGCTACTGAATCTGTAAGAAACATTTAGTCTCACAATATTAGTCGCGTTACTGAATCTGTAAGAAACATTTAGTCTCACATTATTAGTCGCGCTACTGAATCTGTAAGAAACATTTAGTCTCACAATATTAGTGGCGTTACTGAATCTGTAAGAAACATTTAGTCTCAAATTATTAGTCGCGTTAATGAATAGCGTTTCGTTTCACAATATTAATTGCGTTACCTAATCCTTAAGAAACATTTCTTCTCACATTATTAGTCACGTTACTGAATCTTTAAGAAACATTTCGTTTCACAATATTAGTCGCGTTACTGAATCTTTAAGAAACATTTCATTTAATAATATTAGCTGCGTTACTGAATCTTTAAGAAGCATGTCGTCTCACAATATTAATGGTGTTAACTAATCCTTATTTCTTTTTACAATATTAATCGCATTACTGAATCCTTAAGACACATTTCGTTTCACAATATTAGTTGCGTTACTGAATCTTTAATAAACATTTCGGCTCACATTATTAGTCGCGTTACTGAATCTTTAAGAAACATTTCTTTTAATAATATTAGCTGCGTTAATGAATCTTTAAGAAGCATGTCATCTCACAATATTAATGGTGTTACCTAATCCTTAAGAAACATTTCTTTTCACAATATTAATTGCGTTACTGAATCTTTAATAAACATTTCGGCTCACATTATTAGACGCGTTACTGAATACTTAAGAAACATTTCTGCTCTCATTATTAGTCGCGTTACTTAATCTGTAAGAAAAATTTTGTCTTACAATATTAGTCGCGTTACTGAATCTGTAAGAAATATTTAGTCTCACATTATTAGTCCCGTTACTGAATCTGTAAGAAACATTTAGTCTCACAATATTAGTCGCGTTATTGAATCTGTAAGAAACATTTAATCTCACATTATTTTTCGCGTTACTGAATTTGTAAGAAACATTTAGTCTCTGATTATTAGTCGCGTTACTGAATCTGTAAGAAACATTTAGTCTCCCAATATTTGTCGCGTTATTGAATCTTGCAGAAACATTAATCTCACATTATTAGTCGCGTTACTGAATCTGTAAGAAACCTTTAGTCTCACATTATTAGTCGCGCTACTGAATCTGTAAGAAACATTTAGTCTCACAATATTAGTCGCGTTACTGAATCTGTAAGAAAAATTTAGGCTCACATTATTAGTCGCGTTACTGAATCTGTAAGAAACATTTCGTCTCACAATATTAGTCGCGTTACTGAATCTGTAAGAAACATTTCGTCTCACATTATTAGTCGCGTTACTGAATCTGTAAGAAACATTTAGTCTCACAATATTAGTCGCGTTACTGAATCTTTAGGAAACATTTAGTCTCACATTATTAGTCGCGTTACTGAATCTGTAAGAAACATTTCGTCTCACAATATTAGTCGCGTTACTGAATCTGTAAGAAACATTTCGTCTCACATTATTAGTCGCGTTACTGAATCTGTAAGAAACATTTAGTCTCACAATATTAGTCGCGTTACTGAATCTGTAAGAAACATTTAGTCTCACAATATTAGTCGCGTTATTGAATCTGTAAGAAACATTTAATCTCACATTATTTGTCGCGTTACTGAATCCGTAAGAAACATTTAGTCTCTCATTATTAGTCGCGTTACTGAATCTGTAAGAAACATTTAGTCTCACATTATTAGTCGCGCTACTGAATCTGTAAGAAACATTTAGTCTCACATTATTAGTCGCGCTACTGAATCTGTAAGAAACATTTAGTCTCACAATATTAGTCGCGTTACTGAATCTGTAAGAAACATTTAGTCTCACATTATTAGTCGCGCTATTGAATCTGTAACAAACATTTAGTCTCACAATATTAGTCGCGTTACTGAATCTGTAAGAAACATTTAGTCTCACATTATTAGTCGCGTTAATGAATGTTTAAGAAACATTTAGTCTCACATTATTAGTCGCTTTACTGAATTTTTAAGAAACATTTCGGTTCACATTATTAGTCGCGTTACTGAATTTTTAAGAAACATTTCGTCTCACATTATTAGTCGCGTTACTGAATTTTTATTTTCAAGGAACATTGTTATGCAAAGAATTTACCTCCTGTCTGAAACTTCTGGTCTTCTTGCATTATGGTTCCACAGGTGTATACAAAAATCAATGTATGTCTCAGGTGCCATCTTAAAATAATCTAGAACTCTGTGTGTGTTTGACCGTCTATAATCCCAGTTTTCGTCACAACACCTTTTTTTTATTTATGTTTTAATCTGTGCGGTCCCTCAGTCTTGCTTATTGAGGGCAGCATGACATTCGTCGTTTAAAATAAGAGTTGAAATATCGCTCTTCATGTATTTTGCGGCCTAATTCAATCAATTTTCCTGTTGAGTTTATATTTTAAAGAGTGCATCCTGATTGAGCTCTCGCATGTTTTGACACTTGCTTATTTATATTGTAAATTCTGACACCACGTCCCTGCGGCATCACCTAAAATTTTCTTAACTTGACAGCACTTTCATAGCTTATTCCGTTTTTCTTAATACAGGACACAGAAAGAGCTCAAAATGAAGACGTGTATTAAATTCCTCAGGGTTATTCGACGAACTCATTGACTAATAAAGCGTGACTAGTTTGCATTGCATTATCTTTTGCAAGATTGAAAAAGTTATTAAACAAATCTTTTTAGCAACCGAATCAACTCTATAATCCATTTAAGGCCTCTTATTGGCAATGTAGCAATTAATTCAAAATTCAGAACGTTGATGTTTGTTTGCGCCTGCGCAGAAGGAAATGAAATTCATCCTAACTGCGCAGATATATGCTGCCATCATTTAACAAATAAACATTTCGATTCCAGTAGGAATTTATTTTATATATTATATAAAAACTCCAAGTCGATTATAACGTAAGGCAATCGTGTATATATTTAAATGTGTTTTGTGTGTGCACAACATGTATATTTAACATGATTTCCATCGAAACAGATGATTGAAACAAAGTGGAAAGCAAAACAGGAATTCATATTTACAAGCAAAGCACAGAGCCTCATTTTCGAAAGGTAAATTCGGAATATGCAATCGAGAAAAACAAAAGGGTTGTTTAAATATATAACAAGGAAAATTGTACGGACAATTTGTACATACCTAAGTTTACTTTAGACGCGACAGATTTATCACTTGTAAATCTTTGTCCGTGTATTTCCGATATTACGCCAATACACTTCGAGCGCATGCGTAAAACTACCAGTTCCTATTTACACACGCGTTCAGACATTATCACTCCTAAACACACATTATATATATTTCCACACACTCACACACATATACATGTATATTAATGAAATGGGCTATGTTCGACAATTATTTTAATATATTTTTTGTTTATACTTATTTTTATTGATACATTTAAGTAAATTCTCTGTTTATATAAGTTAATTATATTTACCGAATTGAATGTCCGAGAAATTTCGTAGAAAATATGTACCCTCTTATAGGGATCGAACCTGTCACCTACGCGGAACCGTCTTTTTATCTAAGGTGCTATACCACAAAGTCATTTGTACATCTAAATACATACATATACGTACGCACACACACACTGTCCCACTACGAGGAATCAGTACACACACACACACATATATATATATATATATATATATATATATATATATATATATATATATATATATATATATATATATATATATATATATATATATATATATATATATATATATATATATATATATATATATATATATATTAAGCATTTCACCCCAAGCAAGGCGGGAGCCACTAGGACGCAAGGGGTTACAGAAAATTTAGAGCAAGATCAGATAGGAGTGATAGAAGAAAAGATGAGGGTAGTGGATAGATCAAGGCAACTGGAGATGTCGATTGACATTACACTTGAATAGCTGGAGATTATAGCTCACAGGGAAACAGGAATAAGAAAGGGAGTTCCACAGGCGAGAGGTGCGAGACATGAAGCTATTGGAGTAGAAGAGACGGCTACATTTAGGAGTTTCGACAGTGAAGGGGTGAGAGCGGGATGCCAGTCTCGTATGGCGCTTGAACTCATGACGTCTGGTAACCAGCGTATGCAGCTCCTCGGAGCAATTTCCATGGAAGTATTTGTAGAACAGACAGAGGAAGGCGACGGCGCGTCTGTGAGAAAGTGACTGTAGACGAGACGACAGAGCAGGGCCAACTACATTGCATATCCGCCTCTGGAGCCTATCAAGAACCCCAAGGCAAACAGAAGGGGCACCAGACCATATATGGCAGCAATACTCCATGCAAGGGAGAATTGTTGATTTGTAGATCTGGAGGATCGACTCCGGGGAGAAAAACTTCCTGGCGCGGCTCAGGGAGCCAACTTTCCTTGCGGTGGACGAAGCAATTGACTCAATGTATTTATTCCATCTCAGGTCAGCAGTCAACGTGAGACCGAGAAGCCGCAGAGTGTTGCTCTCGAGAAGTTGAGCGTCAGACATTCTAATGGAGGGAAGGGAAGGATCTCTGTGGTGATTAATAGAGAGTAGTTTTGTCTTAGAAGCGTTGAAGTTGACCAGCCAATTCTTGCCCCAGTTCACAATCGATTGGAGGTCCTTTTCGAGACGCACGGCCAGCTGAGTTTTGTCAGTGAGACTAGATTTGTTTTTGAGGCAGGAATAAATTGTGGTGTCATCCGCGTAGATGCCAACTTGGGAAGTTATGGCGTCAGGAAGGTCATTTATGTAGATAAGGAATAGAGTGGGGCCTAGAATGGAGCCTTGAGGAACACCTGCGTTCGTAGGATAGGAACTGGATGAGAATCCGTTGAGAACAACATTCAGTTCATGGTTTGACAGGAATGATTGTATTAGGTTATATAATCGACCCGTAATGCCATAACCCTGGAGCTTGCGAAGAAGGCCGGCATGCCAAACCCTATCAAATGCTTTAGAGATGTCTAGTGCCACGGCACGGGCTTCCCCGTTATTTTGAAGAGCTCGGTAGACAGTTTCAGTGATGGCCGTAAGCACATCAGCTGTAGATCGGGCAAAGCGGAAACCATATTGCTTGTCTGAGAGCAGATTATGGGATTTGAGGTGGTTTACCACCTCGATATTGATTAGGGCTTCAAAGACTTGCAGTCAGCAGTCAGGAAAACGATATATATATATATATATATATATATATATATTATAATGAGACGGAAATAAAGACGGAAAATATTCATGTTTTCTACATTCGGGTTGAAATAGTTGGTGTTCATGTCCTGTTAAAATGAGAGGTTGTTGTATATTCGACAAACCTTTCCCACTTAGAGAACGAGCACAAAATAATTTTTCTGTTTTACAGTTCAAGGCTAGTAAATAACTTTCATGCAGGTTAAATTCAGCGGAACTGGGAATACGATTCACATAGAGTGCCCGAAAAATGTTGCCTTGTGTGAAAAGTTTACTTAGGGAGAGAAATCAAAGAAATTTTTTATGATATCCGATGCAAAGATCTTGCTGTCAATTAGTTACGTTCATTCCAATGAGATCAATGCAGCGAAAAATTTTGTTTTCATCTGGTTTCGGGTAAAACAGAAAAGCGTACTTTTTGTAATTGTAAAAATAGTACAACAATGAAAATGTAAACAGACTCGCCCAGAACAGTAAGAATAATTCTTACGCGCTAAAATAAATGACAGTAGCAAAAAGTACACATTAAGTTATATAAGAACACAGTAAAATTAAATTTGAATACTTATAAAATAGTTGTGTTAATTAGGTAGTAAGTGGGTGAGAAAAATCACACTAGTATATATGAATTTATATCTGTCATGCGGTAAAATATGTTTTAAATTGTCGCCATGTTATATATTTTTAATTTTGGGCATGCGCTTTGTTTGCTTTTTCTCGACTGCACAGTATAGGATGGCCTGTTAGGCAATATCTGCGAGAGCACCACGACGCAATTCACACGGCATGCTGTACACCTTGGCATTCGCACCGGAAGCTACAATACGAAAATTTCAGTGTGTTTGGATGTCAGTGCAGAGGATTCGGTATCAGTTGGATTAATCTAATAGTGATTACGATGGTACGACAGCTCGGTAAGCTCACAATGATTGTTTTGATAATAATTCCCGAACTTGTTGGAGATGATCTCACACTTAACACAGGGACCTTGATGAGTTAGTGCTGGCTCCTGGAAGAGCCTATGTCTGGCAACAGGACTCTGAACCATTCCACACAGGCAGAAGAACCCATCAATTTTTGAGACGACATCACCCCTTACGTCTAGCCACTAACTCCCTTGATTATTATGCGTAGGGTGCAATTGAGCTAGGGACCAAGAAAAACCCTTGTTTGAAGAAAACTCCAAAGATGAACTGAAGGCCAGGATTATGGCAGCATTCGCTAACTTAAACAAAGAGACTGTCAAGAAGAGTTGCAGGAGATTCCGAAGTTGCTTAGAGGATGTGGTTGAAGGCGAATTTATTGAATAAATTTAGCCATTAGTATTTCAAGATATTTTGTGTAATTTTGGTAAATATATCTGTTAAATGAGATGTTAGTCTCATTTTCGTTTTTGCGTCATTGAGATGACAATTATTCCATCGCAACCTTAATATATATATATATATATATATATATATATATATTGCTTTGTATAGGTAATCTGGGTCTTAAGCACTTTATTTTACTGGGTATGTAGGTATTTGCCTTTAGGTCTCTTTTTTCTTTTTCCTGTTCTTGTTCGATATTTCTCTTGATTACCGTATTTTTTGGCAAATCCTCAGTTGGTTCTAACAACGTTTTTTTTTTTGCTTAATATATATATATATATATATATATATATATATATATATATATATATATATATATATATATATATATATGTGTGTGTGTGTGTGTGTGTTTGTTTGTTTGTTTGTTTGTTCATCAGTGTGGCCGTCTGCATCCCTGGTTAATGGATTCATGTATTGAAAAGCCTTTGTTAAAAATTCGTAATAGCAGCATGGCGTGTTCATACGAGGAAATCTTTAAAAAATCATTTGACAGGTTTTCTCAACTCGTTTCTGGATTAATTAGCTCAAATCTTTTTATGCGTTACTCGCTATTTATTGCTATGAATTATTAAAGGATAATTGAATAATTTTACCTTAATGAACAATAGGGAAATGTAATTACAAAAAGAAGAGGAAAAGAAAATAACTCATGTAAATATTATTGCGCAAATTAGGTTATATTTTAATTACACCTTTACACGTGATTTGTCGAGTGGTGCAGCCAAAAGATCTGATCGAATTTATCTATTTCCGATCAGGAGTTCCAAAGTCGACAAAATAAACAATGAATTGTATTCAATTCCGATTTGTTTTCAACTTATCGAATGTAAAAAATGAAGTTGGTGATAGTTCGATCTTTCATACCACTGATCAAAATAATTATTTGTTTGAAGCAGGTTAAAAGGTTCTTTTCCGACCTTCTGCTTACGATCAGAGTGTAGTTTTTGTTCTCTCTGTGAACACACATGACAGTTTTGATAGGGATAAACAAAGCCTTTTATATATGTGGAAATAATTATTATATTTGGTCTGGTATATTTTGTTTTTCGGCATATCAACATCACAACAGCTAAAGCCGACAAAATTTTTATTACTTGTATTATTTTTTTTCCAAAAATGTATTTATGGTATTATTTTTTCAAAAAACTTACAACTGGTAGAATATTTTTTTTTTATCAAAAATGTATTGGTGGTAATATTTTTTAAATGTATTGTTGGTAATATTTTTTTCCTTCACAATTTTAGTGCTGGTAATACGTTTTTACAAACTATTTCTGATATTAAAACCATTTTTCTACTTTCATAGTGTCTTAACCCCAGTTTGGAAGTTAACTATTTGCTCATAGCTGGGACCCTAACTGGTGCTACCACCCTGGATCAGGGTGGACCTGGGAATACCAGCAATTAAGAGATGGTTCTACGCTCCTCAAAACCTCCTGATCAGAGGCATTGATGTCGGACGTAATTTATCGTCTTATCCAGGATGCGGATGTAATTATATTTGAAACACTTGTTAATATCAGTCGTGTGATGGTTTCTCCATCTGACAGGAGCAGAGTCAATATTTGGAGTTGAAATTCAAATAGTAAAATGCAAAGATGACGCAGAGAGAAGGTTAAAAAAAACACCATTTCTCTAGTTATGTCTTTTCCTGCTTTTCGAAATGTTTTTCGTAATTACTGAGTTGGTAATTCAAAGAACATGTCTGAAGAGTATTGTACCAATTCTTGATATTATGGGTCGCTGGTGTATTTCCTATTCAACAATGGTTTATAGAACCTCAAATCGAGAGGACTAAGGTGTCACATAATGTGAATGAACTTCTAGTAAAAATTATTGGCTAACTATTCCTGGATCACTTGAGTTCTTTGGCGGGGAAACAGAGCTTTGCCATACTCTCACGGCATGCACACATTGTCTCTCAGTTCGGGAAGGTTCCAGGCATATAAAATGCCTACGAAAGTTACTAGTTCGAATAAAATTTCTGTAATTGTTCTTAAGAACCTGAGTCCAGAGTCATCTTGGCCAAGCTGTTTAACTAGTGCCTGAAGGAGAATTTTTTTCGCAGGTACATGGAAAAGTTTCAGCTGTATGCCCAATCTACAATAAAACAGGTGAACACTCTTCACCATCATAATATCGCTCTATCAACTGCCTAATTGCTATTAGCAAACGTTTTGAGACTACAGTATTTACATTATTCGGACTATTGTCCTCATCTTTGTCGTCATATTTATTACAAAGTTTCGGCCCTTCAGTATCTGTCTATATTTCTGAGAGGAGGTATTATGTACACTATTTACATTATTCGGACTATTGTCCTCATCTTTGTCACCATATTTACCTCATCTCAGAATTATAGACAGTTTTGAGGCTATCATCATAAAAAAAGGTTTTCAATCACTTCAAAAGAACAACCTCCTGAGAAACAAACAATATAGATTTCGTTACGCTAGATACACTACTATTGTCTTAACCGTAGTTACATGCAGAATTAATGAAGCATTCGATAATAATTATATCAAAAGAGCAATCGACTTAGACACCACGTAGACTTTTGCAAGGTGTGACACTGGAGGATGCTACACAAAGACCCCTGCTATGGTATTTTTGGAATAGTCTTCTCAGTTTTCAAGTCCTTCCTGTCAGATAGGGATATGAAGGTCGTTGTTAATGGCCAAGCATCTGAAGCTGATGAGATCAATTCAGGCAACCCTAAAAGCTCTGCTACTTTTCTTTTAGCATTTTGTTAACGATAATCCTCGAAATATTATCAGAGATTTAGTAAGTATCCATGCAGATGATAATGAATATAATCGGAGCCTGGCTGTTAATCTCCCCTCAGATCTAACAAAAACAGCTCAATGGGAAAAAAACTAGCTTGTCAATTTCAATACATCCCAAACCAGTCCAGTTCCATAATCGCCAAGCAGTCCGTGAATTTCTTTCAGTCAATGAATCTCCTTGTCGCGAACGTTTAATGGATCACAAGTTTACCCCAGGCCTCAAGTGGAACTCATATATATAATCCACTGCTAAAGATATTAGAAAAATGGACAGCCCATTATACAGATTCAGAAATATACTTGACTCTTCCCAGCATGCTTTATATTTACAAGAGTCAGACCAGGGCAAAAATGGAGCTTCCCAATCCTCACTTTCCTGCATTGTCAAAATTCAAATGCGTGATTTCGTTGGTGGGAAGGAGCTTTCTGTTGTGACCTTGTTGTGGCCAGAATAAAAAAAGACACAATAGTAGATTTGAGTTAACAGATATATTAACGAAAATCGGTAATACAATAATATAAAAACGAGCAAGAAATTTAAGTTCGAATTGTCAGAACTGACTGTTGGGGAAAAAAAACTACCTTTCAAAAAAGCAGTAACTACTTTTATTTGTAACTTGAAAGAGTCCATCCGTGTATGGGTAATTTACCATAACACCCCACTCCTCAGTCTTAACTTCGCAGGAGTCCTAATATCTTTTCGTTTTAGGATTAACGACGATAAAGTCCGTCCTTTTCCGATTTCAAGAGGCATTGTTCCGGGGCCGCTTGAGGTATTTGTATGTCAAAACTTTCTATCTTCGCAATCAATACATCGTTATTTTAGGTGGTGGGGGTGAAAACTGTCCCTTGGTTAGCGGCTCGTTTTGCTAGCTCGATGATTGTTGTACATCAGGTTGTGATAAAATATCCACTTTTTATGACCTGTACTTCATATTTCTCACTTAGGTGGAAGCTACACATCAACATGCCTAACGTAACCAAATGATTTTTAAAACTTAATTCGGATATTTTGTGTACACTGGGAGATCTTCCGCGTGGATTAAGCTGAAATAATTTCCTTGTTTGATTGCTGCGTTAAAGAAGTGCGTAACATATCAATTAGTTAAAACCTCTTTAACATAAAGAATTTGTTTTTTCAAAATAATTTTGTGAAAAGAAGGACGTATAGGCTTTGCTGAAAATAAACTTTTGAGCACCTAAATAATTGCTATGGAAAATGTTCATAAGAATGTGACGACATTAATTGCTAAAGCAAAAATATGCCTTGAATGGCAGCGAAGTTCCCATGGTGTTGTTCATCCCCCACCCCGTTGATGGATCAACATAGTTGCAGGAGCATCCGTAATTGGATGAAGGATGTGTCGAATGAATGTATTTTGTGGCAAACATGTAGCAGTTGTAGAGCCTTGAGAAATTATGGTAGCTTAAAGCTTTGTAAGTTTAATTTACATGTCTGTAGTTAAATTATGTTTATCTACATCCTTGTGAAGTACGAGTTTCCTCTTTGATTACAATTTTCTCCAAAACCTAGTTATTGCTTATATTTTCAGTCCTTGCTATCCTCAGCATCTTTCTGTAGAAATACATTTCTGTTAATTCATGATTGTTCAGAATTCGCTGCCATATACACCCTTGTATAAATAAGTTGAAACAAAACGAATTGTTATTATTTACTTCTTTTCGTATTTTTCCAATGCAACATGACCCAGTGGACGTATTAGTACTTCGTATATCTATTCCACGAAGTCGTTCCTTGGAGAGTAACCACCGATTCTCGATTGGATTTAAATCAGGAGAGATTCCAGGCCAGTCTCTAGTACTTTGATTTGCTCACTGGTAAGGCTTGCTAGTGTGTTCGAACAGCGTTAAAATTTTCCTACGCTTCCTTGGAGTAACGTCCAGCGCAGACAATTGTCGTAGGATAACTAATCGACAGTCGAGACAATATGTGTCTGGGCGTGATGAAAATCTGATGCAACCTCGGGTGACGCAGTATTTTTTAAGAGCAAACAAATTTCCTCATACACCCCGAAAATAGATTCATATTACTGCATAACACTTCAAATGACCTAATCTGGGTATTAAATAGAAATCGATTACACCCTGTCACTTCAGTGGGTCGCCAACCGACCGTATGGTGAAAGAAAGGAAACTAATCTGGTTGTTCGAGTTAATTTGCACAAGGGTGTAGGAAGGTAGATATCACGTAACAATTTAATAGTCTTTTCTTTATTTCCAACGAAATTTTTCTGTCTCTTAATACTCCGCTTAGCTTTTGAAATGCATCTTTCGCTATCTCAGTACGTCTTCGGATTTCAGTGTCGCACTTTCCCTCGTCTTTTAGAACACTTCCTACATATTTAAATATTGTACATACTTGATTTTAGTATACCAGATCTGTAATTTATATCTTGGGCTCACCCTTTTGCTGATAACCAATAATAAAATATTTTAAAAGCATTTACATCGGACCGACACGTTTTATGAACACTGGTCACTATAAGTCATACCTGGTTATCATCTATATATTATGAGTTGTTATTAGTCTGGCACAAGGCAACAAGTTCGATGTAACCATCGAGGATCCTGATCATTGATTTACTGAGGGGTCTGCGAGACGAGCGTTTTTTAAAGACTACTCCAAGACAAAACTTCTAAATCAATTCTGTATCTGGCGAATAAACTGCTATAGATCATGCTAACTATTGCTAGGGCGTTAAATTCTTATTAGGAGCGATGCTGCCTTGACTGTTTACCAAAGTTTTTTTGTCCAATATGAATCTATCACTTATGAATACGTCCCGTTGAGAAATGATTAACGTGTTTGCCTGTCATAAACTTATTGGTAAATTCGTTTTTTTAGAAAAACTCTTGCGAACATACCTTTATAAGGAAACTTAGCTTTTTCTGACAAAGAGCTATGTATTTCTTACCTAGCAACAGCTAGCTAGCTAGATAGATAGATGGAGAAGACTTGGATAGATAGATAGATAGATAGATAGATAGATAGATAGATAAAGAAGAGAAATAAGAAAAGAAATACTAGTAAAAAATGAATAATAATTGACAAGTCTTCATCTAAGAAATTCAGACAACTTAAAACTAAGTCCAAGATGAATCTTCTAAATCAATTCTCTACCTGATGCGGGGGCGTTGTTTTGCCATGTCTTATCTCGGAATCTAAGGTTCTCTTCTCTTTACTATTGAAATGATTGTCTTTCCAAATTATCGCAGGTTTCAAATTCTGTTTCTGTGACTGATTGAAGACAAACCAGGAAAGGGAAACATTTTCCTTCCGAGCATTTCTTTCTTATTACCAGACGCAGCAACGCCATAAACCAAACTCAAAAGCAAGGCTTATCAAAAATGTCCTATTTGAACACCACATTGAACAATTCTTTGCTATCTGTAGTGTTAAGATGCAGAGGGCTGTTATTTTTTCTTATAACTTTATATAAACTTCACAAATCACTCGTTAACCCATTGACAGCACAAAGCATTTTCTGATTTTTATCATTTAAAAAATATGCCGAAATATATGCATTTAATGTCACTTAACCATAGAACAGTAACCATGGGTATATACTACCCAGCGCAAATTTTTCCTATTTTTAATTACAATTTTCAGTTCCTGATTTTCTTATCTAAATAATATAATTTTCAGTTCCTATTAATGTTAACTCAAAGTACAAAGTTTGAAGTGCCTGCATGTAAAATATTCCAAATAAAGATTTATAATTAATTTTTGTTTTTGATATTTTCGAAATTGGGTATGTTATACCCATGGTTAGTAGTAGTTTAAATTTAATTACTGGTTAGTGTTCTAGGGTTAATAAAAAGAACAGTCAATTTTTTAGTCACAATAAGTAGACATACATACATATGTATATATATTCAGGTATATATAAGAAATCCAAATATTATTTAAATGAATCATTATTTGTGTATATATGTGTATAGATATGTATAGACCTGTATATTGACAGAAAAAACAAAACAAAACAAAACAAAAAAACAAGCAAAAAAAAAACATAGATACAGATATATGTGCTTGATTTATCAATGTGCCTATGTATATATAGATTCAAGCACATATAAGCATGGAGCAAATGAACCGTGTATTTGTCGTCTTTTGTCAGTCGCTAGGCATCTTGATCCGCTTTATATTGAAGGTCAAGCGTTCAATATTTACGACTATTTACCGGAGGTATGAACACCTTAACCGTCCAAGAAAAGCACCGTAAATGGACGCAAATGTCAACCACTCTTAGCACTAAGGAGATAATAATACAGATTCTTATTTTTGTCACCATCATTTCTGCCCGATGGCAGTCAACTAAACAAAAACTGTCTGTCGTTTTAATGTCAGACGTGGTGTAAGTGACGCCATCCATTTAGTTTGCAAAAATGACATCCGACTTTTCGAAACCAATTTTAAGCTGACCACACACTCACACCTACGTACAAACACAAACACACCTACCTACACACAAGCAAAAATATTAGTAGCACAATGTGGCATATGAACCATTATAAAAAATAAAATAAAAAGCAACAATAAAAATCTACTCGGAGTGGCCTAAATTTCAAATCCAGGATACGTTAACGACCTTGCTACAAAAAAAAAAAAAAAATAAATAAAATAAAAATAAAAATAACAAAAACTTTTTTACTGCGACATTTATTTACTCTTCCTCATATTCCAATACTCGTTTCTGTTATGGGACCTCACCGATAATAACATAATGGACTATTCCATACGTAATAAATACTGCGCCTCAAGAGGAAGCAGAGAGTTCCGTCTGAAGTCGGGCGACCGGCTGATCAGCTGATCGGCTGAACTCTGACTTCGGGCGGGGAGGAACACGAAGTAGGCGACGCCGAAGGGCGGAATCTCTTTCGGGGTGGTAGACCGAACCTGAACCCGTTTATACGGGTTCAAAGGACATATTTTTTCCCGAGCCCACGGGCTCGCAAACCCCACGTTAAACAGGCCTTGTGCCACATGATGTCCTCGTGGGGGGGGGGGGACAAAATACCGTTCCGTCTGAAGTCGGGCGACCAGCTGATCGGCTGATCGGCTGAACTCTCTGCCTTCGGGCGGGGAGGAACACGAAGGAGGCTACGCCGAAGGGCGGAGTCTCTTTCGGGGTGGTAGACCGACCATGAACCAATTTATACGGGTTCAAAGGGCATATTTTTGGCCGAGCCCACGGGCTCGGAAAACCCACGTTAAACCGGCCTTGTGCCACATGATGCCCTCGTGGGGGTGGGGGTGACTAAATACCGTCCCGTCTGAAGTCTGGAGTTCAGTATGAAGTCTGGAGTGAAGTTCCGTCAGGAGTCAGTCGAGTCAGAGGCAGTCCGAAACAGAGTCGCATTCAGACAATTACTACTAAATCTGATTGTTCGTACTAACACTTTCTACTTCTCTGTATATATTCCTGTTTGTAATATATCTGTGTTATTCCATATCCGTATTCGAGTTCTTCTTTATTGGTTCTACCTTGGACTATCACCGTGGTACAAGGAACCGGACTATAACAATTTATCACCCACGTTTTTGTATTATTTATCATTTTGTATTATTCAGATAATATTCTATATTGTACTATCATTCGTATTTATAATCTCTCTCTCTCTCTCTCTCTCTCTCTCTCTCTCTCTCACACTCACACCAAATAATCCTAATAATAATAATAGCTGGCCACACGTATTCGAAGATATCTGTCTATTAGGGCGGCTTGCGAATCCCTACTGCTGACTCTCGCTCAGGCACATTTGTGTTTGTTCAACACCTACAGAGCCGACCTGTGGTTTATACTGCAGCTATTATGAGCATACCTTAGTTACAGTTTCTGAGAGAGATCGTGTTATCTAGCGTGATCAACAATCTGAACAAGTCTTGTACGCTCAAGCCCTCGGCCACGATGACTTGTGACTTCGTGCTAGCAAGTGTACCGTCTATCAAATTTCACTCACAAGGCTTGGGTCAACCCGTGGTATGGTTATTAGTCATTTTTTCAAAGGTGCTGCACACTACGATCGTCCCCCCAGCAATGTATATAGCTTCAAGAATTTTAGGCATTTAAAACAACATGCCTGGCCGCGTACTCAATTCCGGAAAATCCTTGTTGACAACACAACTATGCTTAAACATGAAAACAATAAACAAAAATTCAAAATTATTGAAGCTACATATATAAAATAGTTGAAACTTAACCTGAACAAAATAAACTATGAAATCTCTACAAATATTCTTAAATGCCTATAATTTATGACAGAAGACATTGGTTTATACCAACGGCTTCGCATTCATGCGTGGCGTCACGAGCTTCGACGCGATTTTCGCTTCTGCGTCTCATATACACGAGGTTGTCGTTGCTTTGAAATTTTTCATGCATCAAGGGCGGACTATCATTGTTATTTCGTCCGTGTGTTGTTTGATATATTGAAATTGTCATCTGTAATAATGGTTTATGTAAGCCGAAAGCTTGGATTGGATTTAAACATGTATCAATATGGTGTTTTCCTTTCGTCTTTCAATGATAATGTGATTAAGCTTATCAAACAATATGAAAGGTACTTACTTAAAATAAATAGTAACTTGTCTATATTATTTAATGAAACATGCATTAATATATATATATATATATATATATATATATATATATATATATATATATATATATATATATGTATATATTTATACATGCATGTATATTTAAGCATCTTCATTCAAGTATGTTTCATTAAATAATATAACATTATATATCTATTTATTTTTACAATAATCTGTTCCAGTTCCCTAATTAACTTCATGGTGTTAAATTGAAATTTATCACGGAAGGCGACCTATTTTTGGTTAGCCCAAGAACTTTCGATCTGCTACGAAAATTTTGTTCAGTGATGGTTGGTTCCTTTTGATATACAGGGCCTCGAGAATGTGTAGTTTTTGTTTTCATGGTGTAGTATATTGATCTATTTTCCTGTATTGTGAAGCTGGACAGGAATGTGTCTAAATATTTTGTGATAGAGCTTGTATCCGACAAATGGAGTGTAAGATATTTTGCTAATGTTATTGTTGTCAAGCCAACATATGTATTTACTTTTTTGTCATAGATATAATCTCCCAGAGGAAATTTAAACTGATATACTATGTTGGTCTTTTCCAAAACACTATTTGCCAGAGAAGAGTTATGTTTGATTAAGGGGGTTCTGTTAAAATTAGTACAATATATATAAAAAAAACAACCAACCATCACTGAACAAAAATTATTATGAGTATAGTAGCAATGTTTTTGAGTTGACTAATTCAACTTATGGTGCGTGCAGTCGTAACGCTAAGGCTGAGTTTTTTTGAAAATTTAAGAGAATGCATTTTGTACTAATATGGCAATTTGAGAATTTTTTTTGTGGTACGAGTTTTTTGGTCAATGTTGCATGAATTATATTGTTCAATAATAGAGTAATATAGTCTCAGCTGTTATCCCGAAAACATGTTCTTATCCGTTAACAATAACATATTTCTAAAAAAACATATTTCGATTCGCATTTAATTTTTCGTGTCCGCTATTACCTGGATCTACTAAAAACAAAATAATTTCCATGCCTGAGGATGACTGAATGTACAGCCGAATGTACTAGCAGATTAAAAAAAAGACCTTATACAGCTTGAAGTTATTTAAAACAAGGATCATAACATTCATCGAGTGATTCGTAGGTCAATGCAACTTTAAAATTGTTTGCGAAGATGTTTTTCGTCATTTATATCATTAACTTTACTAATCTACTTTTTGTGTGAATGATTCATTGCAATATAAATTGAACTGCACCACATATTTGCTATATGCATACATACATATATATATATATATATATATATGTGTGTGTGTGTGTGTGTGTTTGTGTGTGTGTGTGTCTGTGTGTGTGTATCCATGTATAAAAGAGATATTCACCAAATTGAAAAGAAGAATGATATCGATGCCAAAAAATAAAGATCTTCCCGAAGAAAAGATGAAAAAATATTTGTCAAAGAAGAAAATATCCAAGATCAAAAAAAGAAAATAATCTATGAAAAAGAAAAGAAAAATATCGATGCCGAAAGGAAAGAGAAAAAAAAATCCATGCAAGAGTCAAGAAAAAATTCTATGAAAAATAAAATAAAAATAAGCAATCCGAAAAAAATAAATATTTTTATGAAGAAGAACTGACAGTGTTACAATATTTTCCAGGAATAACATTTATGAATAACTAACTTTTCCCAAGTCGTTTAATCGATATGAATGTTTAAATATTGGCAGCAAGATGGCATCAATTATAAACTGACATCTCATACAGCACAATCGAAATGAAAATCAGCATAATTTATTGATTAAAATATCTTGCTTGTGACATGATACAAAGTCGAAAAAAAATCCCCAGAAATAAATTACACTCTTCTACAAATTAATTGAAGCAACCGCTTTAGTTTACTTTCTTTCACCATACGGACAGTTTTAGACCCACTGGAGTGACAGGGTGTAATCGATTTCTATGTTTTCCTCAGATAAGGTCATTTTCCGTCATGTGCAGTAATATGAATTTATTGTCGGGGTGTATGATGAAATTTGTTCGGCCTTGAAAAATATTGCATCAACCATGATTGAATCATAACTTTATCGCCCAGTCACTATTGTCTCGACTTTCGATTAGTTGTCCTACGACCACTGTCTGCAATGAACGTTACACTAAGGAAGTGTACAAAAATTGTAACGCTGCACGAACCCACTGGCAAGCCTTTACCAGTAAGCAAATCAAAATATTATAAACTGGCCTGGAAATTCTCTTGATTTAAATCAAATCGAGAATCTGTGGTCAATCTACAAGGAACGACGAATGGACATACGAAGTACTCACATGTGCACTGGGTCTTGTTTCATTAGACAAAAGTAAATAATAACGGAATTATTTGTTTTGTTTCAATTAATTTACACAAGTATGTATGCTTGTTTGATTAAAAAGTATAGCGAAATCATTTTGAGAAGCCACTTTTTGTTTCTCAGTTTTAAAGTTTTTTTTAAATAAATTCTCCTCAAAACTCAGTTTGCATCCTTTGTTTTCGTCATTTATATTTAGTATGTTTGAACTTAATAGGTTACGGTAAATGGATTTATATATAAAAAAGCACATCACTCCAACCGAGATAATAAATCCACAAGAGACTACTACTGTTTGCGAAAGAATAAAGGAAACAGATTATTAAGGAAAGAGAACAAAAATACCAGTAGATAACGATTGACATTGCATTCATATATTTGAAGATCAAAGATGGCTGAAAAGGAACAAGGCGGAAGAGAATTCCACAAGCGAGATGTATGTAATCGGAAGTACATTTTGACAGAACATCGCTTTTGATCATTTTTGGTTGTCGTCTCGTGTCTAAATTCCATCCAGAACTCCTTCTATAAAATAGATATTGACGATACTTTCTTCAGTCAAAGATTTCCTTAATAGAGAATACGATGCGAATGTTTGGATTATGTTACCGCCAGGGATTTAGTTATCTTTCATATAATGAAACCTTATGATTCGTTTCTTTTTGATAAGCTCAAATCTTGTCTGTAAGCGCAATCACTAACTATATCAAATTTATGTTAGATTTTAAAACTCATTGACAGACATTTTAGGTCAATAATGCACACACCCTGTGTATCTACGTTTACGTCTATAAAATGATAAAAATATAACCTATAAATTTATTTACTTACACTTAATAGATACAAGTCTAATTATCATGCTGCTTTCTTGTCTACCAACCCTGGTGGTCACGGGACAGAATAAATTGCCAAGGCAGCTGACTGTCTATAAGCTGGGTATAATAAGTCTGATGAAATCTCGCATTTTGGAAATGACACATTCAAGTGCTCATTTCTTTCCAATTCTATCTGATTTTTTTCCAAATACTTTTACAAACACCAAGAAACTTGTCTATATTCTATCTTTAAATAGTACCATAGTGAATTTCTTAGTGGAGAAAATGCGCATAAAACATTTTTCTTCGTGTCTGGCATTTCACTTGAGACCTTTTTAATTTACTATAGTGTTCTAGGACTAATATAAGAACATCTCTGATTGGTCAATACAAGAAAACGTCTACGTACAGTGTTACTGGCTGGTTTTTACACGTATGCACAAAATTTATACACTGGTTTTAATCACTGTTTTTTTTTTTAACTTTTATTTGCATCTTGCAAACTCAAATACAATTTGTAAAAAGTGAAAATAATTCTTATAGTTATCTTACATATAAAGTACAGTGTATGTGTGTGTGTTTATGCATATCCTAGTAACTACTAGGCTCCCACTGGTCCGATATCAATGATTCGCAGCTCATTCAAAAGCCCTAGAAAAGTTAAGCGCAGGGAACAATTTTCGTTGAGCTCAGGTTCAGGGTTGCCAGATTATGCGAGGTTAAAAATATATATGAATATATTATATACCATAATATAGATTTTACTTAATTAGCTATTACGTTTCTCTAACTCTTCAAATTTTGAATATATAACTAATTCTATTTTCTATTTTCCCATCTTTACACTATATTAATTTTATCTTAAAAATTGTCCCCTGATCTGTCACCCATGAAATAAAAATAATTGTTTGTACGGAAAATAAGGATCTACATACATCAAACCGTCTTTAAATTAAGTGGCAGCAGAAGAACTATCGTTGAACTTTTAAAAAGTAAGCTTTAACATTAATTCAATACTTAAATGCAGTGATCAATTTTGAGTTCTTCTGTAGTTTATTGATACCTGTCGCATCTACTCCTCCCTAGATCTAGTGATAATATCCAAACAAAGAGCCCTCAACAGGTGCTAGCTTAAATGCCGCCCGATAAGGCGCCTTTTAAGCTAGGTTAAAATTTTAAGCTAGCTGCAATTTTGGATACAAAAGGAAAATAATTGTTACTCCTCTCGAACCATGAAAGCAACGATAATGGCTAGTATAATATATTAATCTCTGAATCTGAGCTCAACGAAAACCGTTCCCTGCTCCTAACATTTCTAGGCTTTTGAATGAACTAGAAATCATTGAAATCGGACCATTAATTTAATACTTAAATTCAGCGATCAATTTTGAGTTTTTCTGTAGTTTATTGATGCCTATCACATCTAATCCTCCCTAGCTATCGTTATGATGGCCAAACAAAGTGTCCTCCACAGGAGCTAGCTTAAATACCGCCCAATAGAGCGGATTTTAAGCTGCTAGTTTAAAGTTATAGTTTCTTATCTCCTTTTTTCTTTTCATCAGATGAAAAAAAAAGGCCAGGGCAGTTGATTATTTACAATAATTGTTATCCGGCTGTGTAGGTTACTTAAAGTTAAGTTGATGATTGATAATTTTATAAACAATGTTTATTTGCCAATTTAATTTTGTTTTCTGGAACCTCTTACGTCGAGACTTTTCGACTGTACCTAGGGAAATTACTAATTTTGAAATAAAGACATTTTGTCCTTATGTATCTTTTGAGATTATATATGTTCAGTTTTTTTTGTTTATTTGTTTTTTTTTTTTTACGGCATATCAACCTGAATGGTTTCATTATGCTGATAAGATTTTTATTGCTGGTAATATGTTTTTCTTTTTTTTTTAAATGTATTGATGGTAATCATTTTTTTTCCAAAAACGAATTTCTGTTAATATTTTCTTCAAAAATGTATTTCAGGTAATAATTTATTCTTTAAAAATTTATTACTGGTAATTATTTTCGCAAAACCTATTGTTGTATTAAAACCTATTTTTACACTTTCATAGTGTTTTCGGCCAAGTTTTTTGGGGGGGACTATTTGCCCAAAGCTGGGACCCTAACAGGTGCTACCACCACGGGTCAGGGTGGACCTGGGAACACCAGCAATTAAGAGGTGGTTCCACGCTCCTCAAAACCTGCTGATAAGAGGCCTTGCTGTCGGATGCAATTGGTCATCTTACCCAGGACGCGGATGTAGTTTATCGTCTTAACCAGGACGCGGATGTAGTTTATCGTTTTCTTGTGTTGGAATAGTTGTTGTCGAAGCAAAGAGAACATTATTATGATTGCCCGACTGGCTTTATATAGTGTCATATTAAACTAGTCGACAACTGTAAAAATTAGGCTGGACTTATGTAAGCTAAAATTAAACTCTGTTACAGGCATCCACATTTCTATATGCGTCGTTGTGTGTATGTGTGTGTGTGTGTGCGTGTGTGCCTCTGTGTGTGTGTGTTAGTGAGCGTGATTGTGATTGTATGTGTGTCCGCAAGTGTTAGGGCTAAACTAATGGCCTGTCAAAATGGCGGATTTATCTCTCCAAAATCTGACCTTTCCCCGTTTCAATCATAAAACTCACTGGGGTATTTGTAAGGGTAGGTTACAAAATTCATTTGGGTATTAAAAGAATAATATTGGACATTCATAGAAAAATAGGATATTTATATTCTCTTTAAGACAGAAGAACATAAACTAGCTGAAGACATTCATTCTGATACCATTTCTCTGTCGATCTAACGGTATTGTTTTAAAAGAAGACAGAAATGGTGACACTGAGATCTAAGGTCACATTAGAAGTGTTAAAAGCTAAGCAAAGTACTAAAAAAATTCGTTCGAAACAAATAAAACGGTGTCGAACTGTTACGTCATATCAGTCTTCCCATTCGGCAGGGAATAGACGACAATCTCTTCATAAATAAAGAAGAGATCTGTGGAAATAGGAATGTGGTTTTATAGAAGGATGCTGAGGATACATATAGCCCATGCTTGATACACGCTTAAGCGATTATGTATATTTCGATACGTGACTGACGAGGCAGTTTTTTTTCCTGCAGTAGGTAGACCAGTTGCCATCCAAGGCTAGAGAACCTGATCTGTGCTGCTATTTACCCAAAGTCAATCAGTTATATGTCATGCGTGATGAACGGTTAGGTGATCATGTATCTTTCGATACATGACTGACGAGGGAGATTTTTTTCCCGCAGTAGGTTGTCATTTCTTTCTGCGGTAGACCAGTTGCCATCCAAGGCTAGAGAACCTGGTCTGTGCTGCTATTTACCTATAGCTCGGGAGAGAAGAAGAGGATTCATACCTTTCCCAAGGATATTAGCATGTAAGTGGATGCAATTGATTCAACTGGAATTCGAATTTTAAGCAATAAGGAAGTTTTAGAGAACATAGAAATAAACAGGACACTTATACTTACGATCAGAAATAGACAGTTCAGATTCAGATGAGGAAAGAGGGCTTGGAGAATTTGCCACGCACAGAATATATTGAAGGCAAGAGGGACAGAGGAAAACAGCGAGCAACCTACCTAAGAGGCTTGTGCAAATGGTTTGCAGAATATGGATTAAAAGTGATAGAAAAAAAAATCAAGCTTTATTAAGAGCCAGAAAACTGGAAATTGTGGAGAGCCATGATCGTACTGAAGAGGCATATAGAAGAAGAAGAAAAGGAACAACGTAAGAATAAAACTTGTCGTAATGAAATTGTCATTTATAAACTCTATTAGAGACTAAAGATTCATAGGAAATTGGTAGAAAAAATATCACTAGATATCATCACTATATTCTAGAAATTTTTTCATAAATATATATTTGTGTTGTAGTTTATAATCTGTAATGGAGTAATGTAAAAATTCATTACTTTGGTTTTGCTTTTGTAAAAAAAAAAGAAAGTAATGGTTATTTATTTAAGCGACTCGTCGAGGTTAGCAAAGTCCCCTGGCGTACTGGCATTTGTGCCGCCCAGAACAGTCGTAGAATTTGCCAGCCTTCTAAACAACATCTAGAAATCTATAAAATATAAAGAAAGAACCATAACAATATGATCATCGCCTTGACTTTTGTAATCGTAGGGCGGATCCGAATGCAAAAGCCACACGAACTCTTTTCCACAAAGGTCTATAAACGGCAGCGATCAGCAATTCTGGTACAGTCATACCTGTCCATTTTTTGACATTGTCCAACCAGTTTTTACGTTGGCGCCCCCTCTTACGTCCACCTTTAACGTTGTTTCGCATGATGATCTTGTACAGGCTGTTGTGCTTTATAACCCGTCCAAACCACGCCATTTTCCCCCGTTCGACAGTGACGAGAAGTTATTCTTGGTGTCCCACAAAACTTTCAACCCTTTTCCGCACAAACCCATTGATTTTTTTTTTAATAAGTTCTCTAACATTAACTGACTTATAGTGTAACCCTAAAGTCTGGTGTATTAACCATAAAGTGAATTTAGGTAGAAATAGTACAAGTAGAATGAGAGTTAAAAAGACACAATTAATTTTGTATACAGCCTCATTATACTTTTTCAGTTAAATGTCGCATCCCAAAACATTACCGCCCCGGAAGGAATACCTCTTCTGCACCCTCTAGGTTTGTCACTGGTTCATGGAGAATAAATGAAACCATTTCTGTTAAACTGTTACGGTAAATATAGGGAACTCCTTTAATCTGATTTTGTTACTGTGTTAAGAAGGTAGTCAAACACAAATCTGAGTAAAGAGATGAAAGAAAAGAAACCACGTGACTTGTCCCATATTTTTCGTTTTAAAGCCGGTAGCTTCGAATATTGAACTGTAAATTTTATCAATGCACCTAGTAGAAACGGTAAGAATAGAAATCCACCCGCCATAAAAAAAAGAGAAAGATTCAAATCAAGCTATTGAATTTTGAAAAGAAAGATCAATAAAACATTCAAATGGTAAGAGTGCTTCTGTTGACGCCGTTCATCTGATTTACACAAGCCAATATAGATGACCAGGCTGTTTAGCAGGTCATCAGCGGCTGCTTGTATTTCAAACTTGGATGGTAGCCATCTTTGGATTCGGCTATTTGCTGATGGGGAATGACCTTGGGAACATCGACGCTATTTTCAAACCGTCCACAGATACACACCTTACCCTGTAGGGAACCCATGCAAGAGAAATTCGAAATCTAACATATGAGTCTGACTTGATAAAATGTATTTATTGTCATGAGTATACATATCTTCACACAAATACATACACGATCTGAAACATAGCCAAACATAGACAATATATAGCGATTGACATTAAACTTAAGATTTTGCAGATTAAAGTTGGCTAGAAAGTATGGAGCTAGGAGTGAGTGCCACAAGGGAGAAGTATGAGAAATGAAACTGTTAACATAGAATTTACGGTTACATCTAGTTGGATCAACCGTAAATTGCCGAGATCTTTGCGCTAGTCTAGTACTCAGATTAAATTCAACAAGTCAAGGTACCATAGCGAAGAACTTATTCGAAAAATGACCATGAAAGTATTTATAAAATAGGCCCAGGGAGTCAGATTTGCGGCGGTGGGAAAGTGACTGGAAGATATCAGATTGCATTTTGTCTTTTATCCAACTGTTGTTCAGGATTCTCTCTCGGACAAGAGCTCATGGTAAATAGCAAAGGTAACGGAACATATGCCACAGAATATTCTAAGCATGATTAATTAAAAATTCTAAGATATATATATATATATATATATATATATATATATATATATATATATATATATATATATAAATATATAAACTTAAGATGTGCTTTATTTATGGGATAAAGTGCTCAATCAGCTAAATTTTGGTACTTAGCAGGCCTTGGCAGAATTGAATTCGTGTCTGAAGGAATTATCCAGGTCATGTTGTATCCTCTTTCGATCTATTGAAGAAGTCCTCGAACCTCTGGGAGACATCAGAATTTAGTTTTTGATTTATCCAACAGTTATATTGGATTCTTGACAATAGCTCATCAGAAAAATGACCATGAAGGTATTTATAAAATAGACCCAGGGAGTCAGATTTACGGCGTTGGGCAACTGACTGGAAGATATCAGATTGCAGTTTCATGGTAAATAGCAAGGGTAACGGAACATATGCCACACAATATTGTAAGCATATATATATATATATATATATATATATATATATATATATATATATATATATATATATATATATAGATTAAGGTTTCCTACGTGTTGTCTATCGTCTGACTGAAACAGTGAAAAGTCTAAAGTCTGTATTAGGTGTTTTTCGGCAAGTTAAGGTTTAGGTTGAACTTTTAGCTTCCAATATCAATACCTAAGAGTTAACTGCTACTTCCTGCTTCCACTAACCTTACAGACATGAATTTCATTCCACACTGATGTTGAAAAGATAGCCGCTCACTTTCACCGTCTGCCGAAATAGTCTATTCCCCATATGTGGTAAAAAGATATGTTTGATTATCAATTATATATATATATATATATATATATATATATATATATATATATATATATATATATATGCACCAATATAGTTTTAAAGTGTATTATATTTATGGGATAATGTGCTCAATATCAGAGATATAGCGTATGTAAACATAAGTATAAAAGTTACCATTGAAGTCAACACTGAGAAGCGACAGGAGGCTGTTTCATGCTAGACACAATCGTCAGGCGGCCTGACGATTGCGTCTTGCATGAAACAGCTGGTTTTCTCTGAGTTTTGACTTTTCACTTATATATATATATATATATATATATATATATATATATATATATTGTAATATAATATTTTTATTATTAGAGATAATAAAAAGCATTTTACATTGCTACACAAAAGCTTTCATGTTTCAATGCTATGATTGTACTTCCTCAGGGGATGTTTGGTAACTTGTGAGAAAAAATTTTTAAATTTATATAAAAAATTTTTATCAAAAGTTACCAAACATCCATTGAAGAAAGTATAAACGTCCTACTAAAACATGAAAAAATTTGTGTAGCTATATAAAATGCTTTTATTATAATCTCTTATAATAAAAATATAATATTTTACTCCACTTTGTATTGAGAACTTTTTAAATAAGTAAATGCTACAAACCGTGGATTTTTACTCCATCTTTTCTTTCTCTTATTTGGATAAATATGCAATTATGAGCGTCTGTTTTGGCTTTTTTTCAGCGAAATTTGAAATGTTTGCTTGTTTATTTCTTTCTTTCATTGCAATTACAAAGAAGTAACAAGGCAACCAATTATCGAGTTGGAATGCAATTCGTCAATCTACTCAAAACTCAAAAGACCGTTTCCTTACTTAATACAATAATTAATATTTTGAAATATTATTTGCTAACACGAAAATATCCTAATCTATTCTCATTCTCTTCTCTTGAAGAAGATATTTAGATATCGGTACAATTGATAACAGGATATACAGGCAAATAGAAAAATTCTATTTCTTAATCCAATTTGTCTAATCCTAGCAAACTGTCATACAGTAGCACGTATTATTTTGTAGCCAGACATTCATACAGTCATATTAGATTCAGAAATGTGATTTCTCTGTAAATATTCTTCATATTTGAAAGTACTAAGATATCTGATGTTTAGATATTTGGCCAGATTAGGGAAATGGATCAGGTTGAAAACATTTACAATTCCTTGTAATGCAGACACGCACATGCACACATACACATATACATATACAACCCTTCTCTATGGTGCTGAATCTTGGACCCTGTACCACAAGAACATAAATCAACTTGACACCTTTTACATGCGCTGTCTTCGTGCCATATGTGATATAAAATATGATGACAGGGTCAAGCATAGTGCAATACTGAAAAAATGTACCAATGTGACAGGCATTGAAACCATTTTAGCAAAGATAGAACGTAGGTAACCTGGTAATGTTTTGAGAATGGATCTATCTAAAAAAAGGTGATGTATAGACAACTACCCAATTCCAAACGTCCAGTTGGACGTCCACTTTTACGCTAAAAACACAAATTGAAAGACAACATGAAACGTCTCAACTTTGATCTGAAAACCTATATATATATATATATATAAAAAGAAAGAACAGTAAGATATATAATCCGGTGTTCTTATAGACATTTTTATTTTTACAAAATAGTGCTCAATGTAAATTTACAGAGCATTGATATTATAAATTAAGTGATTTAAAATATGGTTTTTCCGCTACACAGTTCTAACCATGTTTCAAAAATGGAAGGTCCAAATTTAATTTTGTAATTAAATTAAAGACATTAGTTCCATTTCATCCTCAAGTGAATTTTGGAGTAACTTATAAAATTACTGGGTTTTAAAGTCAGCAAAAATCATAATTCACGTTTCCAAGGAAAGAGAGAAATTCATTTCAACCAGACGAGGGGTGTTTGCGTATTCATTATGTCTGTATTTTGATGTATCAGTTTTGGTAGGGGTTAGGGATGTATTCTTCAATGAAATCTAACATCCGCTAAATGCATGTCGTCTGGATTTTTTTTTAAAATTTATTGTTAACGGCAAAGATTCTTACGGCAGTTTTTCTATTTGTATATTTAAAAATTGGGGGGGGGTATTTAGGTTAGAATACGTTTTATTTAACTACAATTTGAAAAATATTTTCATTTTAATTTTTAATATACTATATTTCTTTTAAGAGTAAGTAAATGTATTAGAATCCCTTACAGTATGTAGAGTTATTTTCACATCAACTATAAGTATGTATATTATTAGGTAACATTTTTTTTTTTTTATATAAATATTATTTAAGTAAAGTTTATGACAATGACGCCCCAAAAAGCTAATTGATTTCACTGGTTTAGTAACCTTTTATTTTTTTATTTTATATATATATATATATATATATATATATATATATATATATATATATATATATATATATATATATATATCGTTGCAAAACGCCGTTACAGTACAGGCGCAAGATTGCTCGTATGTTTAAAACTCGGGACGTTAACTGCTGTCTTAGATATTTTCATGTGCCAGATACGATGACGAAAATGCCAAACCACCTCACAGTACACCCATACCAGGACAGCAAATATGGCAGAAAGATAGGTGATTGTAGCTAGACGTAAAATAATTTGGAATGGCTACAATACTGGAAGAAAATATACGCTTTGTATTATTAAGGAAATCGATTGGTTTTGTCTTAGAATACGATGCCAAGATTATGACGTTGTCTGCACATTTTGTGTAAAGCATAGATTGGCTGAGAAATGTATCATCTTATAATTAATAAACATATTATCTATTTACATCCTTTCATACATATATGTATATCGTGTGTTCACACGCTTGCCGTGATAATGATAGATGGAGTCAAAATTATTTTATTATTGTGTAAGAGCCTTGAAAATATAGGCATTCTCATATAAGTAATGTAGAAAATATTGAAAGCAAATTATTTATATTTGCTTCGGAACGTAATTAACTAATAATTATTGTACTATTGCGTCAGTGAAATACTGTATCGCTAGCCTACCACCCACACAACATTCTCCAAAAGAAACTACATTAGACATTTATCCGCACAATCACGTTGTTAAAGAATGTGTCACAAGTCGAGGGTTAATAAAGGAAACCGTTCAAAAGCTGCACTAGCCCTCGCGGGATTTCCCCCCTTTTGTGGGTACTACAGTTAGCGGTTACTGACTCCAGCTCCCTAAGGAGACATATATAAATAAATAAATAAATAACATTTTCTTGTGATTCCCTTTTTATCTTCGCGTCAAAGAGAAAATGAAGAACCTTCAGAAATAGCTAAATAGATAACATAAATGCATAGAGGAAAGAAATTAAATTAGTTTGGACTACAATCGTTTTCTTGTGGAGTAGAAGTGTTGTGATGTTAGGTCTGGCAAGGCACAACACAGAGTCAGCCATGATAGTCAAAACATTAAGAAAGTATAATAGATTTTTACAATGAAAAATACCAGCAATGTATATTTGAAGAAAAAATATTACCAGGTTTTGTGATGTCAACGGACACATATTGCGACTTATGTAATGTCAACGAATACTCGTTGTCACTTTTGTGATGTCAACGAATACACATTGTCACTTTCGTAATATTCATTGTAGTAGAGACTTTGTAATCGAAGATAAACTATAGTAACGCCGTTGAACAATACTTGTGTCAGACACTTTAGAATATCACTCGCACTCATCATACTCGCTCGAATAGTAACCACCGAATAGTAAACCGTATAGTGATCCGAATAGAAGAAAAGTATAGTGAATAATATAGAGAATAGTGATCCGTATAGTGATAGAGAATAGAGTAGAATTAGTGATTTGTATAGTAATAGAGGATAGAATAGAAATGGTGATCAATTAGACGCCATGATAATTCTCATATATAAATTTCCTTTGCTATGGCGTGTTCTACTTATTCAAAATGGGATCGCCCGTTTTTGCTCTCTGGTGATTCTGTGTTCAAACTCCAGTGTCGACAGCAACACTTTATTACTATATAACACCAGCAATACATTTAACTCTTGACAAAAACCTCTTTACAAAAATACGTCAATGAAACCTGATCTACAAACTGATTTCTTCCAAAGAATGCATTCTATTAATATGAATCTCTAGTCAGAAGCTTGTCGGCATTAAATAACCCATTGAGGTGTTGATATGCCATAAAACAAAATAAAACAAACAAAACCTGCAAAAGAAACAAGAATATCCAAATATACCAAATTGCATAAAGAGTGGAGTTTGGAAAATAAGTTAAGAGGATATGGAATAACAAATTGAAATTCAACATTTTTGGTTCTAATTGGCATTGTGTTATGATGTGGGGTCTGGAAAGACATAACACTTAACTTGATAGAGTCATTCGTGATAATATTCAGTACTCAGCTAAACAGGTCACTATGATAGTATTATCTTCTTCCCTTTTCTAGACAATTACCCAGGACTACATATCATGAATGGATCAGTCCATTTATGATAGTAAGGAGGGTAACTGGCTCTTACTACAACAGTTTGTATATACTAATTACATTATTCGGACAATTGTACGCTCCGTCCTTCTTCAGGTGTTTCGAATGTCGAAGTGAAACCTTTATTTCGCTCACTGGGGTAGACTGTTCTAGTTCCATGTGCCATGTTTAATGGATGTCAGTTATTAGTTATCTTTTGTTAATTCCCCTAACTCAAACTTTTTGGGTCCTGTCACTGGATCTAAACAACGTCTTTATCCACTGTGCCATGTGTCCTTGAGGACATCTGTATATGAACTTCTTGGTCTTATAAACATTATCAGCAACCATTTTTACCAATGCTGATATTGCATTTTTGCTGTTATCATTGCATGATTTTAACAGAGCTCATATTGCAATTTTTGTTGTTATTATCGCTTTCTCTGCTACTCCTTATTGCTAGAACAGTCTATCCCAGTGAACGAAATAAAGGGTTCAGTTCGACATTCCAAACACTTGAAGAAGGCCGGAGCTTACAACGGTGGAAACGCTGTGGTAAATGTGGCGACAAAGATGAGGACAATAGTCCGAATAATGTAAATAGTGTACATAATACCTCATCTCAGAAATATAGACAAATACAGTTTGTATACGAATAAAACTTTCAATGGTTGATCATAAACGATCATTATAATGTCTATTTCTCATTTTAAATTGGTACCAGGGAAGGTCCCACCTGCCGTCTTTGGTTTTATTTAGAGTCGCTGCATTTTACCGCGTTCTGCTTGCACGCAGTGTCCTGCCTCCCAAAACAAATTATCAATCGATATTTGGCCTGATATATACACTCAAGTGTATAAAGCGGGGCACAATAGCTACCGGACTCCTGCGTCGAGTTCATTCTATTTATAATTTATGGTAAGATTGTCTGTCTCTGTATGTCTTGGCGAAAACATCACAACGGGCGGGAACTTGACCGAGAAAAATAGAGAGACATTTAACTAAAGGACGTGATAATCAAAGACAGCAAAACTGGAGGTTAAGTGTTTTAACCTTGGTCTGGAAGATATGATTAGGTTTATAAAACGAGTCTGAATGGCAGCACTATTGTTGTTGTAGAGGCGGGGGGTGGCTGAATATATATGACTCTCATCACCTTGATTGTTGGATAAATAATAAAATCTGAGCCTCGAAATCTACAGCATTGCTAAATATTTGCAAAGGTCGGCAACACACACATACACACACACACACATATATATATATATATATATATAGATATATAAATGTAAAAGTGAACATTAAAGTCAACACATAGAGGCGACATGCTGTTCTCATGCTAGACGCAGTCGTCAGGCCTGACGATTGAGTCCAGCATGAAACAAACTGTCGCCTCTCAGTGTTGACTTCAATGTTCACTTTTATATTTACACACGGTCTATCTCTTATATTGAGCATTTTATCCCATAAATATATCGCACCTTAAAAGAATATTTCTTCATATATATATATATATATATATATATATATATATATATATATATATATATATATATATATAGTGTGTAACAGCAAAATTGTCCAAGTCGCGTAACTTTATGATTGTCCATAACAAAAAAATGTTTGATATCTAAAAATCACTAAACTAATTCAGTTTCCTTTTGCCAGGTTTTCAGATAAGACATTTAGCCATCTTGACACCATTTGTCGTAAGAATCAGTGAGAAAGAGAGCAGTTTGAAATTGTTTAGTCTCGGACCAACTGTCCTCTCAACTGAGCAATGGTGAGAGGAAAAGATCATTCAAGCCTTCAGTAATAGTACAAATTTTTCATACTCTGGTTTCCATCTTCAAAGTCCATTTAAGAACCACCGAGAGAACGGTTAATAAATTTAAGAACGAGGGAACAGTAGAGAGGAAAACTGGATCAGGAGGTTACAACAGCAAGAGGGATCATCATTTGAACTTAGAGCTAAAAACATTCCTATTGCTCAAAGTATAATCCAATAGTATTATAAAAACCTCGGAGAATTCCAGTAAGGTGTCTTTAATCATTTCTAAGATACAAAAGTTTAAAGCTTAATCTGACAAATGGACAATTTTGCTATTACACCCAGTATATATATATATATATATATATATATATATATATATATATATATATTGAACAATAAAAAAAAAATTAGAAAATTAAAATCTTCAGACACACTGGGTTGTAGATTAATATTCTTTCGTTTTTTTTATTATTATTCCATTTAGATTCCTCGACTAGTTTCGGCCGAAATGGCCATATATATATATATATATATATATATATATATATATATATATATATATATATATATATATATATATATACTACCAGTCATATATACTACCAGTTTAGTCACCCTAAAAAATCTTTATTTGTCATCCTAATTCTTCGTGGGCCACATTAAATACAACTTAAATAAAAAAATACAAAAAACTTCTGAAAGTTTTGATTCATCAAAATGACCCTCTTATTAGCTATCTCTGTCGCACAGATTCTTGGCATTCTTTCCACCAAAGACTGGCGGTAGACTGAAGATAGTTCTGCCCTGAGGAGAACCGCACTTGTGGGTTGTTTAGCTCTGACTTTTCAGTGAAGTGCATCTTACAAGAACTCCAATGAGATTTAAACCCGCTGATTGCGCCGTCCATGACATCGGTTTAAGGACGTTCTGCTTTTAATGTACTTCTGGCAGAGTTTACTAGTAAGCTTTGGGTCATTACCGTGCATGAGTACAAATGATTAGCGCACAAGCCGCTTTCCAGATGGGATCACATGATGCTGCAGGATGGTGAAAACTTTTTATTCCTGCTCAGTAATTAAAGAAGAAAACCCCCTTCAAATCAATTTTTCAAAAGATACTTGATTATGCTAAGGTCAGAGTTACTGGAGAAGACTTGTATTTAGTATAGAAAATAAAACTATTGTGGTGCTTGTTTCATTACAAATAACACCTTTAAGATAAGAAATAAAACATTTTGAGGGTCACCAAATACATTCGACTGGAAGTGTATGTTTCATTGAATATTAAAGAAAAGGAAGATTTGATGAAATTTTATTGAATTTTTCTAGTATTCATTTTGGAAGATCTTCTTAAATTTTTGAATATCGGATTTAAGATACTGAATCTTCTCTTTGATTATTGCTGTTTTTCAACGAAGTTTTTTTCCGGAATGTGCTAATATTGTGTTCCTTTTTTAAATTACAAGACTCAGCAGCCAACAAGGGCAATACATTATTAGTAGGACAATACAGGCTTCCATGGGTGAATTATCGTCTAAATAACGCAAAAATGAAAATAACACTGACATATCATTTAAACAGATATTTACGAAAATTACACAAAAATACCTTGAAATACGAAAGAATAAATTTATTCAATAAAATCGCCATTGGCTTCAACCACGGCCTCCAGGCGACTTCGGAATCTCCTGCAACTCTTCTGGACGGTCTCCTTGTTTAAGCTAGTGAATGCTTCCATAATCCTTGTCTTCAGTTCAATTTTGGTGTTACAAGGAATTTTGTTACTCTCTCGCTCAACTTCACCCCACCCATAATAATTAAGGAGGTTGCAGTCTGGGGAGTTAGGTTGTCAGATGTAAGGGGTGCTATGGCTGCAGAAATTATCTGACAGCCATGATTGGATTCTCCTGCTTGTGTGGCATGATACAGAGTCTTGCTACCAGGTAGGGTCTTCTAGCAGCCACTTTCATGAACCTAGGGCAGGACTACCTCCGCAAAGCACTTGATATAGGCCACGTGTTGATTCTGAGTTAATTATGTAATTTTAAGACTAATCTAATTCAGGAAAAGAAACAGGTGTGAAGGTGCAACAGACATTCTTTTAAAATGGTGGCCAAGAAAAAACCCTGGATCCTATTGATGACGAAGCAATGAGTAAAGCAAAAACAACCTGCTGACTTCTAGTCATTGATTTGCATCTCCACTTGAGACACAAACCAACACAGTAATTTGATAAAGTTAAATAATTTCAAAAAAATGGTTTAGCGATTCATAGCCGAACGGTAGACATCAGTTACTTTTATGACTCTTTTTTAAAAGTATAATAGATTGCTGTAGTCACAGGAAGGATTCTTTTTGCTTAGGTGGCTATACCTTTGTCAAATTGGGAAATGATACGGTCAAAAGTTGACGCAAATTAGTCGACCGTCGGGTAATACCTGAAATACTCAAGAAAAAATGTAAAAGCTAACCAAGTTTATTAGTTAGTGTTGTAGTCACGTGTTTAAAGGCAATCCTTATATAGAATTTTATGGGGCAATAGCCTAGTGGATTAAAGCGTTGGTTCGTGAATTTGGGTGACATATTAATTGTGAGTTCAATCCCTAGAACGGGCAGTGTGTACTTGAACTCAGAGAAATCAGGGCGAACAATATCTGAGCAGTTCTAAAAAAATAACTAGACGAGACATCCCTAGATATGGGCAGTGGAATAAGATCAGTCTACTCCTGTAGATTAAAGAGAGGGTTCGTTTCAAAATTCCCTGTAGGTTATCCAAATTGACATATAACTGATGGAGATCGGAGGGCACAACGGCCGAAACGTTGTGATAACAACAGCAAAGATGAGGACAATAGTCCGTGTGTAAATAACTCTATATAACATACGCTATTCTACTTCAAGTTCTTTTTCGTTTTATTATATTTTTAATCGTCAAACATTCTTGAGAAAGATAATGGAGTAGTTTCTTGTTGCAGTCGCGATAGTGTTTTTTTTTAAATTCAGAGTTGTTCTTCTAGGTTGACTATTACTTAAGGAAACAGAACCCAGTCTATCCTAATATTCAACCAATAGCAGAGGTAGGATATTTCTAGCAACTCTTATGAATTAAACATTATTGGAAATAATTATTTTTACATTGTGCTTTTCGTGGCTGTAGATTGATTCTTTCCCCAGGTAGAGAAAAAAAAATCTAATTTGGCAAAATCGAGATTCTAATTCAGTAAACTAGGGACAGTGCCATAATCGAATCATCAAGACAGTTTAGAAGCGGTATCATCATTTATCGATTCTGCTCTCGATATAAATGGCTTTTTCACTCGATATTCTGTAATTGCATATATTTTTTTACAAAACCGTTGTCGGGAAATCAGAACGAGGCTTCTTTAGAAAAAGATAATATTTTAATTCAATTAATTAAATTGTCTCTCTGCATGCATTAGAATATTGGGGTATATGACTTTATTACAAGAATAGAATATAAGCCAACAAGTTTCAGATTTAAAACTGTAACTTCATTTCTATAAATCTATTCTTTATTTTTTAAATAGGTTACCCGCTGTAAAGAGTTAACAACATCTACATTGGTGATATACTGAAGGATTATTATATTTTGCAAAATAGGAATAACTTAACAAGATAATAATTTTGTGTGACGACTAAAAATTAACAATTAAATTATCGTTATTAATAAATTTCATAAACATGCTTCTCCCAGTTAAATTCGATGCTGCCTTTAGCTCCATATTTGATAGCGGGTCGGTTACACTGTCTGCTTTTCATTTTAATCGCATAAGAAGCGAAAATATATTCCAAAATCGATGTTTTCTGTTTAGTAAGCGATAACAATTGTAATTTGCAATTCAGTCTTTTTAAAGTGGGGTGAGGTAGTGCATTCGAAAGATTAAGAGACTCATAAATACTATATTTTCGAAAGATCTATAAACGATGTTTTGTTGGGCCGTGTCGTCTCGAGACCCCCTCGATAGTATATGAAATAGTATCAACGGAAAGGTTCATTTTGTTTTATATTCGTTTTATTAAGAGTGAGAGTTTTGATTCTAAGAGGCAGTAGGAGGAATAATGTCACAGGAAAGCATGTTGACCGTTAGCTCAGCGTCCTTTCGCGGGTGGTATTAGCCGGTAGCGAACTTGGGTGTGGGAGGCATATCAACGCTTCAGAATTCTTGAAACCCTCTGTTGAATTCGCGCCGTTTTGCACTTATATTCAAAATCCTGACTATTATGGCACTGGCATTTGCATTCTGTAACAGTTCCACTTACAAATAAGGCATTCATAGTCCAATCATCACCTCAGATTTTCCTCAAGTATTAGATTGTTTATTTATGTTCATACATGTATATTTGTTTCTAAAGGAGTTTAAAATGACTGATTGTATCCGGGATAATTGAAGTAACTTGAGTAGTAAATCACTTCAGACGGACATTCAAGTAAACAAAAGCTTGCTTCTTTGAAACATATTACACTGACATTTTCGACGTGAAAAGAAAAAGAAATTGATAAAAAAGAATTATGCGTGCTTTCTTTGAACAAAGTAAAGGATAATGAAAGTAAAAAATAATCATATAACTCAAAAAAAGTGTAGGATTGTTTTCATCAATGGAAACGTGTAAATGCTTTATTGTAGATGCGGTAAAAAGAAATAGATTTCAGGATCACTGGAGCCAGGTGACTGCGTCTTTGTTTTTGTAAAAATTCAAAGAACCTGTTGCGTACAATTAGCCAAACTGAATTCATACATACATTGTCTTAGTTTCTATTTGCATTTTATTAGATAAGCATAATTAAAGAAAAGCAGCTCTACAGGCAGATTTGCCTGTTGGTTGGTTGATTTTGTTTAACAGCAAAGTTATTTAATTCCAAAATTGAAATATTTTGAATACAATTTTATGATTATTGATTGTATGGTTCTACGGCATATCAACACATTTTGGGGTTATTTAATGCCGGAAAATGTACAATAAGCAAATTTTTGGTGGGTGGGTTATCACATATAAATTCTTCGTAGAGACATTATGTTGATATATAAATTGCAAATTCTTTGTTTGAGTCTGTATATTTGAAATCCAAAGGGATGTGTTTGTATAGTTTTACTTTGTAGATAGTGTTTTTTAAATGTTTTATTTTTTTAAAAATAAATGTATATGAAGTTGTTTTATATTTTATGTTAAAGGTTCACTACTTTCAGAAAGGCTAGAGATTTGTTTATATCGACATTCTCAAACAGTTCTCTCATATTATTTCCTTTTTAGAAAAGTTGTCTGGTTAAAGCAAAGACGGCACTTTTAATTAGAATTTTACGGCTTCAACACTAGATAAAATGTATTGTTGGTCGTTTTGCTAAAAATGTGTAAGTAATTCTGCCTTAAAAATGTATTGTTGCTAATTTTACTATAAATATGGATCGTTGATAACTTTTTATATAAAAATGTGATGTTGGTATTTTTACTTTCATAGTCTTTTCTTTTTACATGGGGATTCACGGTTTGCCAATAGTTGGGACCTTAACAAAATGTACACGTCGACGTGCTTAATAAAATAGATATGTTAAAAATCCCTTTTGTTCACCTCCAAACAAAGCAACTAACGATCAGACGGTCAAAAGTGAATGCAGCTTTGTTGTGAAATTGAACGCGTCAACCAAAAAAAAAAAAAAAAACATTTCCAGAACGAAAGAGGTATACAACATACTATTGTCCTCATCTTTGTCGCCATATTTATTACAAAGTTTCGGCCCTTCAGTATCTGTCTATGTTTCTGAAGTGAGGTATTATGTACACTATTTACATTATTCGGACTATTGTCCTCATCTTTGTCGCCATATTTATTAGAACGTTTCGGCCGTTGTACGCTCCGGTCTTCTTCAGGTGGTTGGAATGTCGAACTGAACCCTTTATTTCGCTCAATGAGGTAGACTGTTCTAGTTACACTTGTCATGTCTAATAGGTGTCTGTTATCAGTTATCTCCTGTTAATTCCTCTCTCCAAGTTCTTCCCCGCCTTAACCAGGTATTGAACTCACACTCTTTGACTCCTGTAGCTGGATCTAACTAACGCCTTTATCCACTGTGCCATACAGTTAGTTAGATCCAGTGACTGGTAACACACCAGTTTTGTTTTGTTTGTTTAAAGGCATATCACTTTATGGGTCATTTAATGCCGAAATTTAATTTTCTTAGGAGCATTAGTCATTTCTTTTACAAAAATGTATTGCTGGTCATATCTATTTTTCTTACAAAAACGTATGGCTAGTAATTTTTAGTGTGAACTTGTATTTCTGGTACCTTCAATATACAAATGTATTTCTACATTTTCATAATGTTTTGACCCCAGTTAAGAGGTTCACTATTTGCTCATAGCTGGGACCCTAACAGCCGCTACCACCGCGAGTTAGGGTGGACTTTGAAACATCAATTAAGTGGTGGTTAAAACCCCCAATCTCCTGATCAGAGACTTTGCTACCGGATGTAGTTTATCGTCATACCCCAGGACGACTAGTTCAGTAGAATTTTCTTTTTTACTAACGAAATTTTTCTTAATACTTTGCTTAGCTTTCAGAACGCATCTTTTCCTATTCCAATGCGCCTTTGGTTTCCGGCGTCAAATATTCCATTTTCTGTTAAAACACTTCGTAGATATTTAAATGTTCGTACTTGCTTGATTCTGACTATATTCAATTCTTAGTTCGCAACTTGGGCTGTTCCTTTTTGCCGACAACTATGCATGGCGTCTTCTTACAATAGATGCTTAGCCTTTCCGCTAATGAACACTACAGTAGAGATGATCTTCTAAATGAATAAATATGTAAGGATTCTTCAAAGAATGGCTCACGTACATAAAATGATGGTGAAAAATCAAACGAAATGTAATAAAATAATTTTGGATGAGAATAATCGATTCTAAACATTACTGAATAGCAATCAATACTAGTATTTAAATAATACGAGATTACTTATTTGTTTTTGCTCAGACATAACTTTTATGTTGTTTGGTTTTCAGCAAATAATCTATGAACGTATCTATGGTCTTTTATTGCAGTAATTAAATGGCAAATACTGTGAGTAAAAAAAGTAACTTGAAACTTTTCATCATGGATACACTCTTTATGCGTACTAATGTTCTATATATTAAAAAAAAAGGTGTCGACTGTAGTCGGGATCATCGAGTCAATACGACCGATCCTTTCCTTAGCTGCATAGTATGTGCCTCGCCAGGGATAGATACAGTTTTTCCTTCTCCTAGACGGGTTGCCATCCAAAATTATAAATACCAGCTTCTCTTGCTATTTACCAATAGCTTGGGGTAGGAAGAAGAGATGGATTCATGCCTTTCCCAAGGGTATGCAAGTAAATGTAATTAACTCAACTGGAATTTGAACACGGCTCTCCAATTATCTCAATCCAAGCCCCATCCATTACTCTACTCTACCTCCTACAAATGTATTAGATCATTGCAAGGTCGTGCCCGATTTAAAAATTAAGAGCATAATTTTACATACTCACACAAACACAAGCACAAGCACACACACACACACACACACACAGACATATACACGCACATACACAAAAACATTTATTAGTAAAGTAAACTGGGGTCAAAGCATTATTAAAGTGTAAAAATAGGTTTTAATACCAGGAATACTTTGTAAAAAAAAAAAAATATTACTAGCAATACATTTAAAAAAAAAAAAAACATATTACCAGCGAAGGGAAATTCTTGCCAGAAATAGATTTTTGAAGGAAAAAAATATTAATAGAAATAGATTTTTGAAGGAGAAAAATATTACTAGAAATTGATTTTTGAAGGAGAAAAATATTACCAGAAATAGATTTTTGAAGGAAAAAAATATTACTAGAAATAGATTTTTGAAGAAGAAAAATATTACGAGAAATAGATTTTTGAAGGAGAAAAATATTACCAGAAATAGATTTTTGAAAGAAAAAAATATTACCAGAAATAGATTTTTGAAGGGAAAAAATATTACTAGAAATAGATTTTTGAAAGAAAAAAATATTACCAGAAATAGATTTTTGAAGGGAAAAAATATTACTAGAAATAGAGTTTTGAAGGAAAAAATATTATCAGAAATAGATTTTTGAAGGAAAAAAATATTACCAGAAATAGATTTTTGAAGGGAAAAAATATTACTAGAAATAGAGTTTTGAAGGAAAAAATATTATCAGAAATAGATTTTTGAAGGAAAAAAATATTACCAGAAATAGATTTTTGAAGGAAAAAAATATTACTAGAAATAGAGTTTTGAAGGAAAAAATATTATCAGAAATAGATTTTTGGAGGAAAAAAATATTACTAGAAATAAATTTTTGAAGGAAAAAAATATTACCAGAAATAGATTTTTGGAAAAAAAATATTACTAACAAGGAAAACTTTGTCGGCATTAAATAACCCATTGAAGCTGATATGCCATAAAACAAACCGAACTATGGAAAGTTAGTCTTTTGGTGGTGGGGGTGGGGCGGGGGTTGCGAGGTAGTTTTCGACTGACTGTACAGAGTTATTTTTTATTATTATTATTTAAATTGTTGTATAGAGACCGGAAGAAATGAAAATTCCAAGGAGCCAAATGAGGCGAATACTCTGGGTGCTGGAGAGTTTCCAATTTCAAATCTTTAAGCTTTTGCAATGTCTGTTTTTGTAACATGCGATCTTGCATTGTCGTGGTAGAAAATGGAACAAATAGGCCGTTTTCTAGAATAGACGCATTGAGATTAGTGAATTGGTCGCAAAAATTCTTTGCAGTTATAGTTTCACCGGCTGGAAGAAGCCCAAAGTGAATTATCTCTCTGCAATCGACTAAACGGGCTGCAGCATCTTCATCGGATGCAAGCCTGATCTACCCACGAGTTCTGCGCATTCACAGGCTTCTTTCCAGCTCTTTTTACGCTGAACGTTATGATAAACGATTAATTTTCCATTGCCAATGACAATTCTGTCCGAAAACGGCTCCTTTTCGTGGCGTAACAGCAAAGAAACACGATCGAACATGTTCTGTTCCGTCAGAGAATGTGGCACTCATGTGCCGAGTTTGGAAAAAAACCCAAAGTCACTTCAAATGGCGAAAGGCAGTTGAGATAACGATACTCAAACTCCTAGCAATCTCTTCCGCCAACCCTTCCTGGGTATGACGATAATCTACATCCGCGTCTTGCGTATGACGGTTAACTACATCCGCATCCAGTGTAAGACGATAAACTACGTCCAACAGCAAGACCTCTGATCAGGAGGTTTTGAGGAGCGTGGAACCACCTCTTAATTGCTGGTGTTCCCAGGTCCACCCTGACCTGGGGAGGTAGCAGCTGTTAGACTCCCAGCTATGGGCAAATAATTAACCCCGAAACTGAGGCAAAAAGCATTATGAAAATGTAAAATTAGG
>OZ010589.1:107884879-107974879 GCA_963932145.1 Acanthosepion lycidas | reverse complement strand
CAGACAAGCAATATTCATAAACTGAATATGTTAGCTCTATCAAGATAGTGAGCACTTTCTCTAAGTATCGGGCATATTAAATATTTATCTATCTGCCATAGAAAAAATTCTTTTTAATATTATCTCATGATAACGATTAAAAGAAAAAAAATGAGAACGAGCTAGCTAACCGGTTTCGAATCTCGATCAACAGAGCTAAATCGATGTTAAAAATAGGTATATATTATCAATAAAATGTATGTAGAATATGCGTTAAAATGATTTAAATGGAAATCAATTGGAGGCCAAGGACAAAATCCTTCTGCTCGCAAAGAGAAGGTTTCATCGCTAGATCGCTTTTCATTTTTTTCTTTTAATTGTTTTCATGTGTGCTTATATTAAAAATAAATTTTGTGTATTTATGGCAGTTATTAAGTTTTCTACCATCAATAAAATGTTTAAATACTTTAAGACTATGTATAAAACTGACTTAATCAGCAGATAAAAGTAAAATTAGAACTGCTGTAGCTGAGAAGCCCTTTCTTCATTCGTACCTGTCCAATAAAGTTATTTTTTTTTCTTTTTATTCCTTTTAGGATTAAAAAGGCCAATTTACATTCCGGGCAGAAACTAGAAGAGACATTTAATTCCAATTTTCTATCTAAGTTCTCTTATGGTCTGACCCGACCATATAGAAAATATTATCAATTATGGAATAATAATTTATTTACATTCCTTTTTTGATAGGATACGTTTCCCGTTATCCTGTACTTATCCCTCAACGCAGTCATTCTCGACTTGCTGCAAAACATCACACTCTACATTTAAATAATAACTCGAACATTTTTAGACTTTTAAAACAAATGCCTGCCCGCCTACTCAATTCCGGAAAATCCTTGTTGACAATACAACTATACTTAAACATGAAACGAATAAACAAAAACTAAAAATTCTTGAAGCTATATACATAAAACAGTTGAAACCTAACCTGAACAAAATAAAGTATGAAATATCCACAAATATCCTTAAATGTTTATAATTTTTAACAGAAGCCATTGGTTTATACTAACCGCTTCCCATATTTAATACTTCTTGTTTTTCAATCCCGCGTGGTCATGTGTGACGTCACGAGCTGCAACGCGATTTTCGCTTCCGCGTCTCGTATATACGAGTTTATCGTTACTTGAAACTTTCATGCAGCAAGGGCGGACTATCATTGTTGTTTGGTTCGTTATTGTTTGATTATTGAAATTGTCATCTTTGATAATGGCTTGTGTAAGCCGAAAGATTAGATTGGATTTAAGCATGTATCAGTATGGCGTTTTCCTTTCACAACGATAATGTAATTAAGCTTATCAGACAATATGAAAGGAACTTACGTAAAATAAATAGACAAAACTTGTCCATATTATTTAATGAAACATGCATTAATATATATATATATATATATATATATATATATATATATATATATATATATATATATATATATATATATATATATTTAAGCACGTTTGATTAAATAATTTCGATGTATTATGCCTATTTATTTTAGTTTTAATCCTTTCAAGACCCCGAATTAATTTCTAGGTAGCTGTAGAAAATTTCATTAAGAAAATTAACAAATTTTTCTTTCAAATAAATTTTATATTCCCAAGTATCTTCAATCCCATCTGTGACCATCTTCAGGGGGTTAAGATATCTGTGGAAATTCAAAATATTTTTTTATTGTTCAAATTGCAATTTGTTTTCCCTTTATGCAAGGTAGGTAATTTTGTAATTTTTTTAAAAAAGAAAAAGATATTTTAATTATAATATTTTAATTTAGTAGTTTTATATAAAATTTTGCTGTTACAAACATTTAAGAATATAACTGATTCTATTTATTTTTGGCTGCTAATCACTTAGGGTTTTGCTGATTATTATCTTGATGAAGTACTAATTTATTTTCGACTAATATTCGTCTAAACTGTGAATGTGAACATGAATGTTCTTTAAATGTTCTGAGATTGAAAGATATATATGTATAAACCTATCTATTTCCAAACACACATACACACACTATCTCTCTATATCTCTGTATATGCATTTATACTTTTTCATTTATGCATGCATGTGTGTGGCGTTGAGTGTCTTTTTTTTTTGCGGGGTGTCGGTTCTTGTAGCGTTGGTGGAAGTGTTTGCGAATTGTGTCAGGAGGAGAAGCTAGTCATGGCGGTGTGTCCAGTCCGAGGGCGGTTATTGAACGAGAGGTCAGAGGCAATATCTAAATGGAGGCATGTAAATACAATATATTTTGGGCCAGTGCGAGCCCAGATGAGAGTGCATCCAACAATAAATAATTTTTCCTCCTTTCGGTTAGCATTACTCTTGCCATGGCCATCCCCTTCTGTTGAACTTCCTGGTATGGTGTAAATTATATGAACGGTGAATGGAGCGTTAAAATATAATTTGCCAATACCACCTGAAGAAAGTTTATGGTTGAAACCCGGGTGGTGTAATCCGTATATATAGTGATTTTCCAAGCCTAGCTTAGACGTGACACAAGGCCGAAATTAGGGGTAACCTGTGAGGATTGAACTCGCTACTTAGTCGTAATTGTTCTAAAGAGACAAGCTTGCAAACCATTACACCGCCTCGATATATATATATATATATATATATATATATATATATATATATATATATATATATATATATATATATATATATATATATATATATATATATATATATATATATATATATATATATATATATATATATATATATATATATATATATATATATATATATATATATATATATATATATATATATATATATATATATATCAATTAAAAGGTGCAATTATAATTTATAAATTCATGAATCTTTCATACAAAAAACATATATAGAGGTTAATGATTTAAATGGCGAGAATACATCGTCGCAAACAATATAAATAAGATACATCAACCCCTTATGCAACTGTAATTTATAAACGGGGATCATATCGTTCATATACAGGTTCGTGGTTGATGTATCTTATTTATATTGTTTGCGACGATGTATTCTCACCATTTAAATCATTAACCTTTATATTTGTTTTTTGTATGAATGATTCATGAATGTATATATATATATATATATATATATATATATATATATATATATAAAGTCTACCCCAAATTCGACTAATTCCAGTAGATTTTAGAAAGAGGCAAATACCTAGTCGATATTCTTAAATTTTATCGGAAATAAAACTTACGACTGTGTTTTGCCCACCTCTGATCTTCATCCTGGTATATACGATATAGAATGTGGAAAAATATGTACTTAACAATCGTTTAGTATTCACTGAGCTTTTTTGAGGCCGAAGCAACAAAGATCTAACAGTATTTTTTTATTTTCCAGATGAACGCCATCATAGAAGCAACACTGTATACAAGATGCTTCTTCTCTTGTACCCAATGTCCAAATAAATCTTGTCTCATGCGTGTCTTATTATACAATAGCAATCCTGCAGCAGACGTACAGAACTCTTCAGAATGATCATTAGTGAAGCAAATCTATGAGATGATAAATAAATAAAGATATTTTCACAGATGCATGAACAGTTTTGCTACGAATATAAATAGTGAATCGAAATTCAAGCACACACATTTAGAATCAACTCGATGGAATTAAAAATTTGAAAAATAAAAGGTTAAATTTCATTCCAAGTAAAACATATGACAATAAAAAGCAGAATAAAAATGAGCAAAACAATGAAATGGCGTTGAAACGCATGCGCAGTATGTGCATAATATGTTTTTTTTTTTATTTTCCTTTAGTCCATAAGAGAGAAAGAGTTTTGAATTTTTCAATTTTTAATTCATTTAGCTCTTAGGCATTTTTTTTAATTCCTTGATTACTCGCAGCGTTTCTTGCTGCTTTCAGTGTATGACATCTTGTGTTTTTTGTTTATTAATTGTCATAAAATTGTAAAAAAAAAGAGGATTAGAGTGTGTTTGTTTTCATTCTTTCTCCTATGTTTCAAAACAAACAATTTTCTTTTATTTTTAGAAAATCGAAATATATTTTAACGAAAATGTTGAGTTTTTCTGTAGTTGAGCTCGTTGCTTTTCTTCCTATTACGGACTTAATGGATAAAACTGGAATATATCTGTAACAAAATTTGGTGCAATAGCAATTATTAAAAGGGTTGGGGAAAACACTGATAGATAAGGAACGGATTGCGATAGATAGATACGAACAGTGTGATATATATATATATATATATAGTGAGAGAGATATAGATAGAGAGGTAGAGTGAGAGTGAGAGAGAGAGAGAGAGAGAGAGAGAGAGGGTGTGAACAGAGAGGGTGTGAACAGAGAGGGTAGAAATATAGAACAAATTTGGGAAAGAGTGTTATAAAAGACATGAAGATGCAGGGATCTTTTCTGAGAAAAAAACTCTTGAATTGTACAATGAAAAAAAAGAAAAAAAGAAAAAAAAAAGAGAAAACGTTAGTTAGGGCGTCACTATACAAAAATAAAAGTAAAAACTCATATTTACAAAGTAACATTTATTTTAAAATACGTGCAATTCATCTTTTTCCTTTATTCATTTCTTTCTGTCTGTTTATACTTCTTAGTTTAAACTTGTCCCAACGCCAGTCGTATATTCGATAAGACGTATTCGAATTCAAGAGAATATCAGGATATATAACTTCGGACTTACAAAGTCATCCAAACGAATGGACATGACTCCTCTTAAGATAACTTATCAGGCAGCATAACTGTAAAATCAGCATTATTTCTTGTCTATCATTTTGTATCGCCCACATGCAAACACACACGCACACACACACACACACACACACACATATATATATATATATATATATATATATATGTGTGTGTGTGTGTGTGTGTGCGCGCGCGCAGATATGTAGCAAAGTGGGAAAGAACACTTTAGGTAAATAATCCGGAGTTCTTTAGTATTTTTGTTTTTATTTAAAAAAAAACAAAAAACAGTGCTCCATACAGAAGTAGAGCTTAAATTATAATTATTTTTTTAAAAAAATATGATTCCTTCGCTACATAACAGTTCTCATGTTTCAAAAACGACAGCCGAAAACCTCACTATAATTATTGAAATTAAAGTGAATTAAAATATCAAGGCCAGCTTCATCCTAAAGCGAAAATTTAGGAATAACCAATCTTGAAATTTACGCATCTTTATAAGCATGTTCATTCGCAAAATTAATTACTATGAAAACGGCTGGGGCGACCATAAACCATAGACATGAGTTAACGGTTTTTTGACGACATCAACAAATCTTCGCATTAAATAATTAGCATAAAAAAGAAAAAAATTCATAGTCTAATAAAAAGTTTAAAACCTTAACTCAATCATAAGATAGAAAAACCCTTTATGAAGTCGTCAAAAAAACAAATTGTAGTTCAGTACGACACGTTTATGTACGGACCCGCCCTTTAGGGAAAAAAATCAATAAATAAATAATAAATAAAATGAAATTCTTTAGACACTTCCTGACGTATTATGGTGCCAACAGCTATCTTTTGCTGTGACTGACCAGACGATGTGCGTACATGAATGCCATCATTCGCTTTGTAATGAACACCCCCGACCCTACCTCGGCTTGACCTCTTTCCGAAGGTGACTGATATGTGGATACAAATTAACTCTTATGACCCTTATCAAGATGGTCGCTCTAACTGTTTCCATAGTAACTAATTTTACGAATGAACATGCTTATAAAGATGCGTAAATTTCAAGATTGCTTATTCCTAAGTTTTCGCTTGAGGATGAAACAGGGCTTGATACCTTAATTCAATTTAATTTTAATAATTATATTGCGGTTTTCGTCTCTTGTTTTTGAAACATGAGAACTCTTATGCAGCGAAGGAATCATATTTTTAAAAAATAATTATATATATATATATATATATATATATATATATATATATATATATATATATATACACACAAATAATTCTATTTATATATTATTGAATGGAACCAAAAATGCATCTTGCATAACAGACTCTACAGTAAAGTAGAAGGCGTTGAAGAAATTGACCAATAAATGAATAAAATTAAAGATGAAACTCGTCTCCTGCAGTATCGATAAATGCAATTAGTAGCGAATATCCTTGGTAGACTTTCTTAATGCCAAAATATTTTTTATATGAGCAACCCTAACGCTAACGGAACCAGCGCTGTAAAAGTGGTACTTTGTTTAGTTCCAGTTCTCTCCTACACTCTGTATATATATATATATATATATATATATATATATATATATATATATATATATATAAAGAATGTTTCGTGAGAAACTGAGCAATTTAGCTACAAGGTAATCAAATCGCAGTAGGGCGGGGATTGAGGTACACTTGGTTTCTGATGAACACAAACCAGCTGATGTCTGAAAAAGAGAAAAAGAATAATATACGCTGTGACTTGTCTTTAAACGACCATTTCTTTCAAAGAAGACTATATCTGATTATTGTGAAGAAAGGTAACAAACACTGTAATAACAAAAGAGAGCAAGGGCAGGCTTAAGGAATCTTTATTATGCTTATAATAATTGATACCCACTAGTGACTATTGACTCTACAAACGAAAGAATTCTCCCAAGGGAGTTAATCAAGGGAGATTAATTCCGATTATTTTATCACATTCTTCACCATTTTATTTTAATCATACGGGATGAATTCGCCCCATCGTCTAGGCGTTTTACGAGTTCTGTTGGAACGTCTTTTCATTCTTATTTTTTGATGATAAGGGACCCTTGAAATCCCTGTTTAACCTCTAAAATGGTTGAGTGGCTTTCATGAGCGTCCCGGTTTTAGGCCTGAAGAACTGCAGTTCACAAAGACACATGGCACAGTGGATAAAGGCGTTAGTTAGATCCAGTGGCAGGACCCAAAGAATGTGAGTTCACTACCTGGTTAAGGCAGTGGAGATCTTGGAGAGAGGAATGAACAGGAGATAACTGATAACTGACATCTATTAGACATGGCACGTGGAACTAGAACAGTCTACCCCAGTGAGCAAAATAAAGGGTTAAGTTCGACATTCCAACCACCCGAAGAAGCCCGGAGCGTATAATAGCCGAAACGTTGTAATAAATATGGCGACAAATATGTGGACAATAGTCAGAATAATGTAAATAGCGAGCAAATTCTATTTAGAGAAAATGGAATTAGATTCATGTATTGCATGCCCCCCACCCCCACCCCCGTTGTTCAGGGGGACGTCTTCGGCGAGGAGCCAAATAAGCAAAATGTTGTATACCCGTTTCGTTCTGGAGCTGTTTTTTCGTAGACGCGGTCAATTTCACAACAAAGCTGCGCACTTTCTCGGGTGTCTGATCGTTAATTGCTTTGGAGGTGAACAAAAGGGATTTTTAACGTATGTATTTTATCAAGAACGTCAACTTGTACATTTTTAACTAGCCAGTCGGTGGGGTCGCTCTATCTCTCCCACTGGGGAGTAGGTTACTTACACGAAAATAACACAACAGCATTCTTCGACGGGCAAAACCTAACTCACTGCAAACACTTTCTATCTCTCTAACATTCTCACGTTCGGCTCAGGCGATCAGAATCGACATCCCTATTTGGTCTGCCATATGACCTTAAAGGCCAGTCTCAGAAGGTCTGAGCTAAAATACACTGCCAGTAAAAAATAATAGTCTGAAACTATTATTTAACACAAGCAGTAAGAAGTATAAAAAAGGAAAAATGACATAGAAGAACCAGGGGTATTTTGGAAACCGTTGTGGTGTGCTCCCTCTAATGAGGCTATTGTGGACTCTTCCACTTACTATAAAGTAGTAGGAAAATAAGCCTCGGGGGAACTATGATAGACTGTGACTGTTCGCAAGGCAGAGAGGAATCCGGACGAGGCTGTGCCGAAGGGCAGAGTCTCGTTCGGGAGGTACAAAGACCCAAACCCGTTTATGCGGGTTCTATACGGATTTTTTGGCTGAGCTTATGGGCTCGGATGACCCCACGTTAAACTCGGCCTTGTGCCGCATATAACCCTCGTGGGGGCTGTTAAATGTAACAGAGATATAGACTGTTCTACCGAGTCTGTGACTGTTCGCAGCTCCTGTCGAACTCTGTGCCTTGGGCTGAGAGGAACCCGGACGAGGCTGTGCCGAAGCATAGAGTATCATTCGGGAGGTAGACAGTCCCGAACCCGTTTATGCGGGTTCTATGAGGATTTTTTGGCCGAGCCTATGGGCTCGGATGACCCGCGTTAAACTTGGTCTTGTGTTACATGTACCCTCGTGGGGGGGGCACTATATATCAAGAGTGATATAGGCTGAACGCAGGTCAACCGACACACAATCCCAAGTCGTGTTATCTGCAACCTCTTGTTTTGTTACTTCTTAAACATTATTGGTCACAAAAGAAACAATATTAAACAGTAGAATGATGATTAAACGAGTAAACAGATGAAAACACTAGCGAAGAAACTGGAGGAACTGGAGATTAAAGAAAGGGTTAATGCAGTCATCGTAACGGCAGAGTTGATTTCAATATGAATAATGGCGGAGGTGCATATGTTGTCATTTAATCCACAGCAATTAAGAAGAGACAGCTGTTATGATTATGCAAATGCATGAAAAAATATCAAAGTAGGCAACTAAAATGGATTAAACAGACTTAGGGTTTTCAAAGAGGAAGAAATTACACCTGCAGCATGGCTTTTAGGATTTTGTATTGCTTTGTGTGCGTTTCACGTTGACTTCCTGGCAAATTAATTGCCTCAAAACATCTGTGTCCGCGCGAACTGGAAGACTAGCATCTGTCGATACGGGTTCCAATTGATCTGTTTAACGTACAGGTGGCTTCATAAGAATATACTCAGCAGAATAATGGTGAGTCTGCAGGAAAATATCCCACAAATAATTCTGTTTTTTTCTGATATATATATATATATATATATATATATATATATATATATATATATATATATATATATATATATAATAGAAACTTAATTTATTTATAAACTAATAAACGAGCAAATATTAAAGTAGGCATCTATGCACGTGTTTGGGCATGTCCGTGTGGACATATACATATAACAAACACACATAACAAATGTACATAAACTACATACAATATTTACACACCTAACCCCCATAATTAATACCTTAATAACACCAAGGCAAAAACAAATAAACTACTAAACATTAAATAAAAATAATAATGAAACACTAAATAAACGATAACACATGATATAAGCATGCGCTTATTTTAATTAGATTTACCAAGTACATATACATGAGCTTGTGCATCACTTCCGTAAGTGTGCGAGGATATGTACACACGTATATATGTATATGTACACACACACACACACACACACACACACACATATATATATATATATTAATATTAGTTATTTATATAAAACTATATATAAACGAAATACAACTATCCTAGCAAAAGAACTAAAATGGACATAAATAAAAATAACTAAAAATATGTCCCATGTTTAACCCTAACCCTAACCTACAGCCGTAAGAAACCCATCGTAAGTCTGCTAGAGATGAAAAAATAAGAGGAAAAATGCTAAAATGGGTAAGTATAAAAAACAAACTGCAGAAAGGGCAAAATGATCACGACGTACCTCCGTGCAGACGAGCGCTCGCGAGTTTGCAGACATGCGCACACACAAAGACAGAGAATACAGAAGGAAACTTAAACGAAGATTAAATGTACATAAAAAGAAGACAAATGAAAAAATATAATTACTGATACTTCTTGAAGAGAGGACGGACATGTACACCTACGAAATTATGGAGTCGGGATGCTGAGGGTCAAATCATTTAGCTAAGTGACAAATTTTACTCACATTAATCCTAATAATGCTGAATACTCAACATCGAGACACATTATTGCAAAGACTGTTTGCCTTCAATGTATTTTCTCGCAATATTCCATTGACTGTCAGCAGTTTTGGCTTTATATTATGTTTGACATCGCTATACGCACAAGCACCTCCCATATATATATATATATATATATATATATATATATATATACTTCTCCTAGACCAGTTGCCATCCAAAGCTATAGAACCCAATCTGTCCTGCTATTTACCCATAGCTGGAGGGAGAAGAAGAGGATTCACACCTTTCCCAAGGGTATTAGCACGTAAGTGAATGTAATGGATTCGACTGGAAGGAGGGTCGTTTGGGATCCTTGTGGTACTTAATGCACCAGGTCTCTGTATTCGTCCCTTCAAAAAGTGTGGCTGGTCCTGCACGAAACCTTCACCACTATAATCAAATCTCATGTGTCATTGTCGGGCTGTCGGTTTCCTGGGAACTGATCTGCTTGATCCTGATACGTCGAACTCGACGGGAGAGTCGACGATATATATATATATATATATATATATATTGTAACCATCCAAATGCATTAATGTTTCGATGGAACACAACATCTCATTAGGCGGTAGGTTAGGCTTGTTTTACCACCGCCTGATGAGATGCTATGTTTCGTCGAAACAATGCATTTTTGTAGCGGAAACATGTATGTTCGAATGTAATAATCTATAATAAAGAATTATCGCTCTACTTTTGTATTGAGCTCTTTTTAAATTAATGCTTTGTACGTTTGAATTTATATTTGATTCCTTCTCACTGCATTTGTATCTCTCTCTCTCTCTCTCTATCTCTCTCTGTATCTATCTATCTATCTATCTATCTATCTATCTATCTATCTCTCTCTATATATATGTATATGTGTGTGTGTGTCTGTATGCTTAAAAAGATGTGGACAGAGAGCATAAGGAGGCAAGTAAATGCTGAAAATGAGAAATAACCACATTTAACACTGAATATAACCTAAGTGACAAATTTTATGTGTTAATCCTTATATATATATAGGAGATATAGTGAATGATTCTGGCCGTAAACTTACCATGGAATTGATAGTTCGTACATTTTACTAACTATATTTTAGAATATGATATATCATTTTTCACTTACCAATATATACATGCATACATACAATTACCAATATATATATATATATATATAAGCAAATATATGGATATAGATCCGACAGTATCAAGAAAAATATACGGAAAAAACAAACAAAAATCCGTATATGCAATTATGCTGTTTTAATGTTAATATAATGTCAACGTCGGACGTTTCCGTCTAATAAACCATCTTCAGGACATATTCATAAAATATAACTAACATTATCAATTATCGTCTTTGTCATGTTGAATTGATAATGTTAATTATATTTTATGAATATGTCCTGAAGATGGTTTATTAGACCGAAACGTCCGGCGTTGACATTATATTAACATTAAAACAGCATAATTGCATATCAGGATTTTTGTTTGTTTTTTCCGTATATTTTTCTTCATATATATATATATATATATATATATATATATATATATATATATATATATGTATATATATGAAGGATTATAGTCTTAAGGTGTGCTATATTTACAGGCGACAGTCAGGCGAAAGTCAGGCGACAGTCAGTTTCATGCTAGACGCAATCGACTGGCCATTAGGTGGCTTGACAATTGCGGCGTCTAGCATGAAACAGACTGTCGCCTCTAAGTGTTGACTTCAATGTTCACTTTCATATATATATATATATATATATATATATATATATATATATGGGGCGTAATGGTTAACAATTTGTATCAACTTGTCAGATTCTTTCGGAAAGAGTAGGGTTGGGGTGTCTAATTTAAACGGATGATGACATCTATACTTATACCGTCTAGTCTGTTTCAGCGACAGAATGAATGGCGTTATTGCTACACCGTTAATGGACTTTTTTTTTTTTTAGAAAAGTGTCGTATGTTTATATATAAAAGCGTCGTATTGAACTACAATGTTTTTTTTTACGACTGAATGAAGTTTTTTTTTTATCTTATTATTGGGTTAAGCTTTTAAACCTTTTATTTAGACTAAGGAATTTAAAATTTTTTATTTATTTATTTTTTATACTAATTATTTAATGAGAAAATTTGTTGATGTCGGCAAAAAAACTGTTAACTCATGTCTATGGGTTAATAAATTTTTATTATTAAGAAACTTAATAGTGTGTAATTTTTCATGTAGGCATAATACACACACACACACACACACACACACACACACATATATATATATATATATATATATATATATATATATATATATATATATACACAGAAAGAGAAAGCGGGAGAGAAAGAAATGGAGATGGAGGAATAGTGAAGGAAACAGTATATTATAATTCTAGCAGGCTCCAGTAAAAGATGGGAGAGTGGCGGAAGTCTGCTGGCCAGAGATCAGCAAAGTTAGCATTGGAGAGCTTCTTCAACTTCTTGACTTTCCCATATAGTTTCTCTTTGGTAAGTTAGCTTTGAATCATGGTAAAAGAGGATACCTCAGAAGTTTGTAGTAGACATCAACACTCACCATTCGCCAAGCTTGCAGATGAAAGAGCGTATCTTTTCACTCTGATCGATAATTGCTGAAGGTAATATTGATACAAACCGCTGGCTCAACAAAGATGCTGCAGTTCAAAACAGAGCCAATTATGAAGAATTTCTTGCCTGAAAATATTTTTGAACCCATGATTCCTAATGAAACTTGTACTTGTTGCACCTTTCCAGGCCCAGGTCGTCATGTACAGCGCATTTGACGGTCTCTGTCCACTTTTAGCTCTGAAATTTTATTCTGGAGTGCCTTGAATTTTAGTCTTGAGTTTGTTAAAGAAATATCGATTCAGATTTTTCTTGACCCCGCTGCTGACTTGTTGTCCATCTTTGTGTATTTCTTGACACTGTAACAAGGACACAACATGACTGTTCGCGATGGCTTTAGTGTCAATCTTTTCACAAACGAAGTTTGACACTCTTGACCAGTTGTCTTTTTTTCGAAGCTATTTCGCATAATACCCCTGAAAAATAGGCTTGAATTAACAGCTGACTGCTTATTCTTTGCTCTGCATTACCATTTGGTCTTGTGGCTCGTGTGAACTTTAGGTTTAAATGTTACTGCAGGTTTGCTCGCACCATCTGTCTATCTAATATTCTATCTATCCACACACATGTTTACTTTAAAAATCAAGAGGTCAGTTGAATCCGCTACCTTGGTTTCAACTTTACGGTCTCCTCAGGCGAATTTTACGACCTCTTAACGCTTTATTTTTATGACTTCTTAACCCTTAGTTTTTTTTTAAACCAATGAACGCTATTATCATTTTCAAAAATAAATAAAAAACGCACGACGTTGGGTGTAATAAAAAAAAGAGGAGGAGGATTTGAAAAGGAAGAAGAAGAAGGAGTCGGGAAAGAGAAGAAAAGCAAGAGTATTTATCTAGACTCATATGTGCTTAAGAGGAATTTTTTGATTTGTGACCAATGACTTAAGACTTCGGATTTCTGGTTCAAAAGTTCATGCACGCATATATATTTACACAAAAATGATGTTTATAATATTTTGTAATTCTTTATACGTATTATTTATAGTTTTCCGATTTGGCTCTCGCTGTATAATAAAACAAATATACAGCCTAAAAGAAACAATATAGTAAATGAAAAAGAACGAATAAATGGAAGATTGACTAAAAGAAAATAGTCGGAAATCTGTGTCTAAGGAAGCAGGAAGCCAGGAGAAAACAGGGGGGGGGCAAACATGGAAACAAAGTAGAATTAAATGAGTAAAAGGAAAGAAATAAATCTATTTGTTATGGGACCTAACCCATAATAACATAATGGACTATTCTATATGTAATAAATACTGCGCCTCAAGAGGAAGCAGGGAGTTCAGTCCAAATCGGACGACCGGTTGACCGGCTGATCGGTTGAACCCGATCGAGGCTACGGGGAGGTAAACCGACCCTGAACCCGTTTATACGGGTTCAAAGGGCATATTTTTGGCTGAGCCCACGGGCTCAAAAATCCCACGGGCTCGAAAATCCCACATTAAACCGGCCTTGTGCCACATGATGCCCTCGTGGGGGCGGGGGTGACTAAATACTGTTCAGTCTGAAGTCGGACGACCGGCTGATCGGTTGAACTCTCTGCCTTCGGGGGTAGGGTAGGAACCCGAACGAGGCTTCGCCGAAGGGCGTTGTCTCTTTCGGGGAGGTAAAGCGACCCTGAACCCGTTTATACGGGTTCAAAGGGCATATTTTTAGCCGAGCCAACGGGCTCGGAGATCCCGCGGGCTCGGAGATCCCGCGGGCTCGGAGATCCCGCGGGCTCGGAGATCCCACGTTAAACTGGCCTTGTGCCACATGATGCTCTCGAGGTGGGGGTGACTAAATACTGTTCAGTCTGAAGTCTGTCTGGAGTGAAGTCCGTTTGGAGTCTGTCAATCAGTCAGAGCCAGCGAGTCAGTCAGTCGAGTCAGAGGCAGTCCGAAACAGAGTTGCGTTCAGACAATTACTACTAAATCTGATTGTTCGTATTAACACTTTCTACTTCTCTGTATATATTCCTGTTTGTAATATATCTGTGTTATTCCATATCCGTTCGAGTTCTTCTTTATTGGTTCTACCTTGGACTATAACAAGTGGCGACGAAGATTCGAACTCACACGTGAAGAACGAACAACAAAATCCTCTCTCGTCAACATAACACTGTTGAATTGTCGAAGAAATACAACTGAAAGAAAATGGAAAGAAATAAAGAAGAGAAAGGAAAAGAACGCAAACGAAAAACGGAAATAGAATTTTTGTGGGAAAACATTTTGATGAATTTGTTTCGGCAAATTTTGATTTCTCCATCGCGTCTTTGTGTAAACTTGACAGTTTTTTTTTTTTCGTGTGACTCGGCTGTTAAATGTGTTTTATGAGTGCGACAAAGAAGCTTTCCTTTTCGTCACTTATTAAAATATTTTTCTTTTAACTTTTAACCAACACCACCTCCACCTCCACCGCCGCCGCCGCCGCTGTCTGTTTCTTTTTCGTCTTTCTGCTTTTATTTGATTTCATCTTCGGTTGTTGCCATCGACAAAAAGTTTGTTTTCGCAGTTAATTCTTAATTTCATCTTCAAAATAACAAGGTCAGGAGAATACAAATTTAATAATAAAACACCACTGCAGAATCACATGATTTTTAACTTCATTTCTTTCGCAATTTTCATGCTATCACTCTCTGTAATGACACTGATTTCGTTCTCCCCTTGTATTATACTATAAAAATATAAAAGCACCAAAATATCACAAATCTCTTTTAATCGTCATAGAAAACCTTTTTTGTCTTCCATCATCATGGCTGATGTTAAACTCGACGAGAGTAACACATTTCGCCTACTAGGTCTAACTTTTTCCGTTGCCATGAATATTGAATTAATTGTGAAGACTGCGCCTAGGAAAGTTGCTTCCCGTTGTTGTGCTAGAGAATTCCGTACTTCTTTTTTTAAAAGAAGTCGACTATCTGATGAATTATTATGGACCTGTAATTACATTTTACATTTTTAACTGATATTTCTGTATCTTCATTAAAGATTCATGCAAAGGAGAAAATGAAGGTATCATCATCTATATATTTGTTGAACAAATTAACAAAAAAACAACCTCTTGAGCGACAAACAGTATGGATTTCGCTCCTCTAAGTCCACTGCTGATGGCTTAACGCATAGAATCAATAAATCGCTTGATAACATATCTTGAGAATGGTCGCCTTAGATATATCGAGCTAACAAGGTGTAGAATAGAGGATTAGTACAAAACCTCCCCTGCGATGAAATAACCGTAAGAATATGCTCAGTTATCAAGCCTTTCCTATCAGGTAGGTCTAGTAAGGTTATTCTTAACGGCCAGTACTCATAAGGTTAATGATGGCGTGCCTGAGGCTTCCTCTACCATCTTTCTGCTTTATATGAACTATCTGTCGTAACCATACTCATATCCTTAACAAGCTTCTTAGCCATTGCATCACATCGAAATATGCCTCCTTCAAATCAACAACAGTAAACAAAAATAATTTTAAATGGATGATTTAATTCGAAATTTTTTCTCATTGAAATATTCTATTAGGTTGGTGCAAAAATAATGTCGTTTTCTCACATAGTAACATATGTGAGAAAACGACATTATTTTTGCACCAACTTAATAATTGAATGATATTTTTTTTTGTGGAGACACATGTTTTAGTTAATATCCTTTTTTTTATTTTCTTAAATAATTAAATCAATAAAAACCGATCGAAATCGATTAATTAAAAATACAAAAAAAAAAAAAAACAAACAAAAAAATGTTTATAGTAATAAGAAATAATGTATTGAAACATCCATCAATATATACATATACCTATTTATAAACATCGATTTAGCTCTTTTGAGCGAGGTTCTAAACCGGTTAGCTCTTTCTTCATTTTTTGTTTCTTTTAATAGTTATTATGTGTTTATATTAAATAAAAATTTGCTCTATGGCGGATATATATATATATATATATATATATATATATATATATATATATATATATATATATATATATAATGCATGAAATCAGAAAATATAACACCGGAAAATAAGTGTGAGAGGGAAATGTATGAAAGCTCTAGAGAGAGGGTGTAACAGAAGAAAGAAGAACAGGAAGGTCTAAAAGGTGAAGGTGGGGATTTAAAATTTAACAGATTTCTTTTTGAATTTGTAGGTCTGAGGAATTGGATCGTGATTACGACTCCAATGTAATAAATTATAACCATGGAATATTAATGTTTGAGCCTTTTATATTATATTCTTACTCTGTCCTGGACATTGAGTTCTACCTGGATTTTATCTTCTTGTTCTTACATTTATTGTCATATTCACGACGTTTCGACTGTCGTATACGCCGGCCTTCTTTTGGTAATTGGAATTTTGAACGGAAGTCTTTATTTCTTCCACTGGATTGCCCTAGTTCCACGTGCCATACTTCTCCCAAATGTTTCAGTTACCTCCCTTTAATCCAACTCTTCATCATTTTGTCCACCACTGCAGTAGCTACGTACTAATCACACAACTCTGTGGGTCAAGTCACCGGATCATTGAGGACACATGGCGCAGTCAATAAATACGTTGGTTGTATCCAATGTAAATAATGCAAATAATTATAATACACCATCTAAAAAATATAGACATATAGTGTACATTTAATCTTGTTTATTACTATATATACATTCATGTGAAAATTAATTGAAACAACTGCTTTAGTTTCCTTTCTTTCAATATACGGTCAGTGAAGTGACAGGGTGTAATCGATTTCTATTTTTCCTCAGATTACGTCATATGCACTGGTGTGCAGTAATATGAATCTATGTTCAGGGTGTACGATGAAATTTGCTTGGCCTTGAAAAATATTGCACCATCCCTGACCTAATTCAACTCTGAACTTTAACTTTTTAATTATATATATATATGTTAAAGATTCATTTCGCAAACAATGGCTGTAGGACAACTAATCAACAGTCGAGACAATAGTGTCTATTAAAAAGTGCCCAGTGATTCCGCTACCTTGGTTTCAACCTACGTTCAGGCGATTTCGGTCAATTGATTTCCTAACGAAAATGAAGATTTTTTAAAAATAAAAGTATTATGAACGCTATAGTTAAAACAAAAATGAACGCTATATTTAAAAAAAAAATAAATGAATAAGCTCACGACGTGAGATATGGTAGAAAATGAGGGGGAGGAAGAGGAGGAGGAGAAGGAGGGCAAATCAAATGTATTGGAAATCTATCGGTGCGGATTTAAAATGATATACATAAATAAAGCGTAAGTATATATAAATGTGAACATTGAAGTCAAAACTTAGAGGTGACAGTCAGTTTCATGCTAGACGCAATCGTCTGGCCCTTAGGTAGCTTGACCATTGCGTCTAGCATGAAAAAGTCTGTCGCCTCTAAGTGTTGACTTCAATGTTCACTTACGTATATATATATATATATATATATATATATATATATATATATATATATATATAAGCGTGTCTGTGTATGTATTTAAAATTATGATACACACTCACACACATATATATGTAGAATTGAACATGTTTTAATGAATAATTTTGAAACGTTTTGTTTTAAATATTTTATTTGGATCCTTTCATATTCAAGCTTTTTGGTGTGAAAGAAGAGGGAAAATTACCGTGTTGATACATATTATTCATAGTACTTTGGAGATTAGCGCGATGTCATTATCAAGGTGTTTTTTTTTTTCAGATAAATATTGTAGTGTTCATCATTTTCAAAGACAAAATTGCCGAGTTCATCTGAAAGTTAGAATTTTTACTTGTGAAGTAAAGAACGCTGTGCGTTTAGCTTGAGTAACGCTTCAGGAGAGGTAACTAAGTTATGAGTTGTCGAGATATTTAAAAAAATAAGTTTTAAAACCTATTAGTATTAACCTCGATATTTTAAAATATCTACTGTAAACATTTTAAAACATTTTGTGCTGTATTCTTAATTAATTTTATTAAGGTTTGGTTTCAATGTTTTAATATAGATACAATCATTGCCAATTATTAAGTTGGATATACTAGATTTAGTGTAGTATATAATTAATTTTATTTTTTATTTACCAGGATCTGTGGTGGATATGTTACTATTTATTAATTTTTTAGAATATAATTAGAATGGATTTAGTTGCGATATAAAAGATTAATATATTTGGGGTTAGTGGAAGAAGTTATATTCGATTTGCTTAGTATTAAAATTTCTGATAGAACAACATATTTGTTCATCGACAATATAATTAAGGAAACTATTATTATACCCAATTATGCACACACGCAAAAAACGCACACACACACGCACATACACAAACACACACTCACACGCACGCACACAAACACACACATATATATATAGCGATTTTCAAAGGCATAGCTTAAATGTGGCACAAGACCGTGTGTGTGTGTGTGTGTGTGTGTAATATAAAGAAATATGCATACACCTGACTTCCCCCTCACTGGAATATGATTGGCTGGTGTCCGTCATAAATACAGACGGACGTGTTAGTACGACAGAGTTTAAGTCTATAACGACGCTCATTGGACTAGGCCATTGGCTATCCTGTTGGTTTACACCTGCGACTACGACGAGTACCAGTCGATTACTGCTACCGTTTATTACTTGGTTATAGTAGCCAAAACCACTTACCTTCTTCGATCAAATATATCCCTTTCCGGGATATATCAACATATATATATATATATATATATATAATTATGATACACATACAGGCATGAATTATACACACGAACACTGCTTAACAAGTCAGATAAAGTTCGCTTAACCAATAAAAAAAGAACAAAAAAGTATCAGGATTTTCTTTTTCTCCTCCATATATCATCGTCTGATGAAACTTTTAATAAAGTGTGAGATTTATATACGTTTCTTTGCCCTAACATTATGCCAGACCCCAATCCATATTTGAACACAATATATATCAGTGTGTTTTCTCCATATAGATATAAATAGTATAGAATACGATTAAATGCATATAAATTCGTTTGTATCTTTAATTATAGGTATTTGTTATTAATACACTTCAACAAGTGTGAAGGATCCGCCTCATCAGTGATGTTACTGATTTGGGGTCATGACAAGTTTCGGATCTTTCAATATCATAAGTGTTCACACAAGAGACCCTACCGGAACAATACCTATTACGGCATGCGATCTTGAAGTGAATATCCATTAAGCACACAACAACGGACATATAAAGAACTGCCACTGCTGTTCTTGAAATAGCAAGCGACCAATCAAAAACGCCCTACGTCACTTAATAAAATTGTAAAATCAAAATAATACTTCTATTTTATTTTGGTTTTTATTATTTCAGTTTTCTTTTCGTAAGAAGCGGAAGGATAAATGCTATCCCGAAATTCCCTTCTGTTGTTTTTAGAATAAATGGGTATCATTTTATGTGGCTAGCTAACACCCGCTCACCCAGAACCCCCCCACCACAAACCCCCCCCCAAAAAAACCGAACTACTATCTGAGAATAAGTTAACGAAACTATTTTAACCAATCTCTAATTATATAGACGAGGCAGATTATGTTCACATTGATTTCTTGTTCAGAAATAAGTACAGGCTTTTCATATCTTGATTCCCACCCCATAAAAAAAAAAAAATAAACCAATGATTATAGTCACAATTACCTGCTTTTTTCCAACATTAACACTCAAGTCGAATGATAAATTATCATAAAACAGATAACTTCTCAATTCGCTGGCTTCTTTCCTTTTCCAAACCTTCCCCCACTCGGCGACGCTTGCGTTAGAAGCTAATTTTCTGACTAAATCCTAACATATTTGAATTGCATGCAAACGATCAATGTCTACAGCAGAGCACTGAGATAGCGCATTGGAGATATTAAGAGAAAAATCCTGTTTGAACGCTGCCGCCATTACTGTCACTGAGGCGGGAAAATTTCCCCGACGATCCCCTTTTTTCTTTTTTTTTTTTCTTTTTTTACTATTCAGAAAAATAAATTTTCGTCCAAATCCTAGCGTCTAACATACATTCATCAGATTTGATCGTGTTTATAACGGATTTCTCTGAAAACGTCGCACATTTAATCCAGTGAGTAATATTGAAATCTTACCAAGCTAATGCGATATTTTTACATTTTTTTCTTTATGAAAATGTGACAGTCACACAATTTGTTTTCGAATCTGGTAACCATGTACGTATCCAATATTTGTGGAATTGCGTCATTTTAAATACAAAGACTTATTGTGTGTGCCGAAGAAATATTTTACTGTCAACCGTTATTAAAAAGTGATTATGACTAAAAAAAGGTCTATAACCAAACCTATTATGTCCGGAGTAGAAGGGTAGATTTGAATAAAAGGGTAGGATAGAAAATTCATTCAAAATTAATTTGCTTTTGGAATCAAGAAAAATGGAGAAAGAGCATATTAAAATACACAAAGCGGTTGGAAAATTTTGAAAAACGAAATAACCTGGGATTTGGAATAAGAGTGGGTAGCTGGAAAACAAATTTTGAATAGCCACGAATATAGTAACAAAAAAACGCAATGTGTAAAACAGCTTTACACATTTAGAGCACGTATTTCATTTCACGTGCTGAACATATTAACAATGATGGCTTTTTTTTTGTCAATCATGAATTATTCTTTTCTTTTTATACCCCACATAGTCACAGTTTATCTTCTTTTTTTAAACGCTTTTCGTTTTTTAAACACTATTCCTGTGTTTTCTTTCTTTTCCCTCACACTTTTGATCTTTCATTCCATCATTCATAAACGAACACGTTTTCCTTTTCTCTTTTTTTTTGTTCTTTTTCAACATTCCCACTCTCTCTCTCTCTCTCTTTCTCTCTTTCAGGTACATTTATCTTACTGTCATTATTTTTTTTCCCCGAAATTCATTTTCACTTGCATGGGCATATCTTCCTATGATTGCCCCCTATCACTTTAGATCTTTCTCCTTCATACCCTCCCTTTTATTTCTTTCTTTCTTTCTTTCTTTCACACCTATACATAAATCAAAAGTTCTATCTCCCCCAGGCACATTCACAAAGATAAATGCGTATTGCAAATATATAGCATAAGCTTCGACTGAAATTTTTACGTCAATGCAATAACGTACAATATGTAAAGATTTCTTTTTTTCAAGAAAAGCTGAATTATTCTTTTGAAACCAGATTTGGAACCAATCAATTTCTTTGCTGATACTGTTCATATGTATTCTTTGATTATAATTACGGTAAATTCGTTAGCCATTGGGGATATCATTGATTAAACCATTGATTGTACCATTGATTGAAGCATTGATTGAACTTCACATAGAGTCGTTTGCTTACAGAACAAGACAAAAAACGTCCGCCTACGGTTCTTAGAAAAAGGTATAAATCATGCTATAAATGTTTAATTTATTCCACCAAAATCGCCTTATGATACTTCCCATCACAGACACAAAGACCAATTCACTAGCATAAGAGATTATCCTCATCTTCATTGCCATATTCACAATGTCTCGGCTTCTATATCTTTGAGATGAGGTATTATGATTACTTGCATTACTTACATTAGTCGGACTGTTATCCTCATCTTCATTGCCATATTCACAACGTTTCGGCCTCTATATTTCTGAGATGAGGTATTATGATTACTTGCATTATTTACATTATTCGGACTGTTATCCTCATCTTCATTGCGATATTAACAGTAAGCACTGGTAAAAAATAGTTGCCGAGTCATTAAGTTTATAAGTCCTAAAAAATCATACACAGATATTTTCAAGGACTCATGGCCCGGTAGATAAAGACGTTGGTTAGATCCAGTGACTAGACCCAAACAGTTGTGAGTTCAAATGCCAAAATTCGGAGAGTTGTGTTAAAGAGAAACAACTAAAACGTCCGGAAGACGAATGGCATATGGAACAAGAACAATCTACCCCGATGGACGAAATAAATACTTCGGTTCGAAATTCCAATCATCTGAAGAAGGTCTGAGTGTACAACGGCCGAAACGTTGTGAATATTGTAAAATGAAGATAACAGTCCGAATAATGTAAATAATACAAGTAATCTTTGATCCCCAGTAAGTGCTTCATTAATGGGATCTTTTACCCTAATAAAACAAGTTTAATAAAGAAAATATCGATATTATCAACATTCAACCAGTTTAAAACGATACATTTGTTTACATTCCCTATAAACTATCTGCACTATTTACATTATTCGGACTGTTATCCCCATCTACATGGCGATATATTTTGGCCTCTATATCTCTGAGATGATGTATTATGATTACTTAGATTATTTACATAAATCGGCCTGTTATTCTCATCTTCATTGCGATATTCAAAACTTTTCAGCGTCTGTGTCTCTGCGATGATGTAATATGATTATTTACTTATTTACATTCGGACTGTTAACCTCATCTTCATACTGATATTCAGAATGTTTTGGCCTCTATATCTCTGAGATGAGGTATTATGATTACTTACATTATTCAGACTGTTATCCTCATCTTCATGGCATATGCTGCCTCCTATCGCAAACTCGAAGACCAATTCACTAGTATAGGAGATAAGATCCTCAGTAAGTGCCACATTAATGGGATGTTTTGCCCGAATAAAAAAGTTTAGTAAAGGGAATATCGAAGTTTTCTTATCAACCTTTAAGCAGTTTAAAACGAAACGTTTGGTTACATTTCCTATAAGATATTTGCACTTAGTAATCTAAGACAACTTTAGCTGACTCTTCTATACAATGAGCACTAAATGACAAATTAACTTATTACGTCTGGTTTGCATTAGAATCTTGTTAATTAATCACGAAAGGCAAATGCTTCAAGCTGAACGGAAAATGAAAGAAAGATCTTTCAAATCAAGGAATTGAGAAAGAACAGAGGGTGGGATGACAATGTCCGAATATGATTAAGAAGGATAAAAAAGAAAAGAAGAAAACAGAAAAGAAAAAAAAAATGAAAAATCGAAACTAGGGGATTGATAGAAGCAAAGTTAATTCTTGTAATTAATTATTATCTATTTCTATTATGTTTTACATTTTAATTTCAGTTGCTTTGCATTGCAACTTATCATTTGCATCATGGATAAGGATTATAGAATAAGTTTTGCTACAGTTCAAATTCTTATCATTTCTACTTGAAATCCGGCCTTTTCGGAGCAGCTGTCTAATCGATTAAACTATAAAGGCAGACCAAATAGATTCCGATATAAGCCTTTATATCGTCCTTGAACTGAACGCCTGATACGCCATCATTATCATTGTTTACATACAGGGGTAGTATTATTTGTAAAATCTGAACTCAGTTGACTGATTTTGTAATTCATTTTCTGAGTCACGCTGCAGGCTTATTAGTTTATTTTTTCAATTCAATTTTCTATGTAAAATGGAAGTCATTTTTTACACTCTAATAATTTTATGGACCACAGAAAAACTTCTAGATTCAAAGTGAGCCATGAGCTAAACAAGTTTGGGGACTATTGGTCTACAAAGATGAGGACAACTCGTTGTGGTGTAATGGTTAGCAAGCGTGACCTTCTAGAATAATTACCACTGGTTAATGAATAACTGAATGCTCATACTTTTGGTCCTGTGCCGCATCTGATCCTCGCTTAGAAAATCGTCTCAGTCTATCTACATGTATCGTAATTTACAAAGTAAAGACCAAGAATAAGTAAATTTCTCATGTTCTTTGCACATATACGTATAATAGTGTAATACATATGGAAAATAACGTATGTTCTTCGTCATGTGTAAATTATAAGGATCAGTTACGTAGATTCGTCTATGATCCGCACATCAGTGTCTTCTGCGTTGGATCAAAGTGTCACACTCAGACTTTTACTTTGGAGCAGAATATATGTACAGGAATTCCTCGATTAGTGCGGCTAATTTCTGAATCAGTAACGATGAAAAAATTGATTTTTAATTTGTATAAATGTTATGGTCCAGGTCCGTGTACCACGGTGATAGTCCAAGGTAGAACCAATAAAGAAGAACTCGAAGGCGGATATGGAATAACACAGATATATAACAAACAGGAATATATACAGAGAAGTAGAAAGTGTTAGTATGAACAATCAGGTTTAGTAGAGAGAACAATGTAGTTTCGACCAGTATCACTGTTCCAATGTCTTGCAGTAATTGTCTGAACGTGACTCTGTTTCGGACTGCCTTTTACTCGACTGACTGACTCGTTCGCTCTGACTGACTGGCAGACTCCTGATGGACTTCACTCCAGAGTTCAGACTGAACTCTCTGCTTCCTCTTGAGGCGCAGTATTTATTACGTATGGAATAGTCCATTATGTTATTATGGGTAAGGTCCCCTAACAATACTTAAACCGAAGAATGATTTGCCGCACTAACCGAGTATCATGTATTCACTAATTGAATTTTGGTATATAAACATTTTAGCACATTAATCGAATTGATACCTATATAATAGCATTAATCAAGTGATGCCTATATATTGACGGCATCTGTCCGTCTCGAGAGACGATGGAGTAACGCCCTGCGCTACAAGCCTGGGCGGGATATATGGAGAACTAGGGCAGACGTCTAGTTCCCCCTCTCGGCATAAGATGAGGATAACAGTCCGAATAATGTAAATAATGTAAATACTCATATTTAGATAGATGTATGGAGAACTAGCCCAGACGTCTAGCTTCCTCTCTTGGCCTTGCAATTAGTGAATACATAATACTTAGTGAGTCCAAAGGAGAGGATGAACCAATACAGTTTGGTACAAGTGCAGCTGCAGAAGTTGCCGGAAGGTAGCACAAAGTGCCGTCCATCCGCCTTAGGGGATCCACTCCGAGTTTGAATTCAGAGTTGTCCTTCTCCTAGACCAGTTGCTATCCAAGGCTATAGGACCCAGTCTGTCCTGCTATTTACCCATAGCTGGAGAGAGAAGAAGACATTCCCCAAGTAAGTGAATGTAATGGATTCAACTGGAATTTGAACTCGGCTCTCCGATTCCTCAATCCAAACCGCTATCCATTACTCCACCGTGCCTCCTGTCCCCTCTCTCTCCCTCTCTTTCTTTCTTTTCTCTCTCTCTCTCTCTCCATATATATATATATATATATATATATATATATATATATATATATATATATATATATATTAGGAGGTCAGATAGAATACGCGACCTTGGTTTCGACTTCACGGTCTTATCAGGCAGTTGATACAATTAGCCTGATGAGACTGTAAGGTGAAAACCAAGGTCGCGTATTCTATCTGACCTCCTAATTTTTAAAGTTTAAAGCTCTACATTTTATTTTTACTTTTATTTTATTTTTTCACAAATGTATTGAGCACTTTTTAATACTACTGTTTCCTAGTCTGATTCAACCATGACTATTAACCTTTTATATATGCGCACTGGGGTGTTTATATGTATATATTATAGAAAATATGTGATTGATGATGAAAATCAATTACAATTAACACACACACACACACACAAATATATATATATATATATATATATATATATATATATATATATATAAACATCCGGGTCTGAATTTTTAAGAGTTCTTATCATTCAACCCCCCCCCACCCGTCAAAGAAAATGTACTTATAGAGATTAGATTGTATTTCATTGAGAAATCATAGTATTATTCTGTTTTTTTTTTGTATGTGTCTAGCTAAGTTAGAGATAGGAAAGATGATTATCATCTTTATAGCAATATTTGGACCTTGGGCCATGTTTAAGAAACATTGCGTCATCTCAGAAATCCAAATAACATTACAACTAATTCTTGTAGTTAATAACTGATTAAGGGGAATTATCGTTAATACTGTTAATATTCAACGTTAACCTCAAGATATAATTTTGTTGGTTAATAACCTTTTATAAATTCATATAAGATTATTTCTTTATGTGTCTCTGACTAACATCAGTAGAAGAAAACAACACAAAACAACTAAATAGAAATTTATCTCCACGTCCACTCGTCCAGAATGTTATTCAAGGTTGGGTTTAAAGTTCCTTTAACAAATAATAATATTTTTATATGATATGTTACTAGTTGAATATGGTCCAAGGCCAAAAAAGCGAGGAAAGTGTGTGTGTGGGGGGGTTATATACAGATATATATTTACAAAATCATAGAAAAAATATTATAATGGAAGGCCCCTCCAATCCTAATTGTAGTAGAAATATCAATTATCTAGACAAAATAATGCAGGATTGGATAAGAGTGAGTTATTAAGCGTAGCAGGATTGGCTAAAGTTATTTACTTGATCCGCCCCACTATGGAGGAATATTAATACAAGGTCAATTTTATGGTGGGATGATATACACATGGGCCAAAGAGAAAGCTTTCCCAATCCACGCGACCCACCGTCATGCTGGCGTCGATACCCACCTTCCTGAGTGCAATGATGAAGTGACTGCTGTTGAGTTGGAAACCCCACGACCGGCTGCCTTCTTTTGTCCTTCTCAAGGGGACAGAATTGATTCTACGTTTTCACCTACTAGTTAGCCTTTTGGTCCTGTATTTATTTGCGGCATGGGAAATACACCCCATGTCAAATAGCTAAAAAGTAATGCATTAACTGTCTAACTTACTAAGTAATTAGATTTACACCATATTTGGGAATATTTAATTTGCATAACAACTTTTAAAATCAAACATTAATAAATATTTATGCTATGTTATTTGTTTTGAATTAAAATTTTAAAATTGGAGTTTATGAGAAATGTTTCATTTGGTACATTTTAGTTTTAGTTTATCTTGCTTGTATAGAAAGTATTTATATTTACTTTGTCGCAAGTTAGCAGTAAAACTATCTGTATTTTTCAATTAAAGAAAACGTAAAATAAATGTGATTTTGGTTTCTAAAAAATGTTTTATAGAGGTGGACAGAAATAATTTAAAATATAAGAATAATAGATGACTACTAAGGTTAGTTACGATCTCCTTTCCTGTGGCGTTCGTGGAAACAATTGTCATTGTCTGGCATTTCACTTTAGTACAGATTAGTCAAGCGGGTCCCAAAAATATTTAAGAAAAAAATTTAAATAAGTCAAAATAATCTGCTTAATTCGAATTTCTAAAAACCATGCAGAATTATTTAAACAAGGAACGGTTTGTAAATTTGCAGAATTAATTATTATTTTTAAAACATTATAAGCATAAATGAAAAGCATTTGTTGTTGGAATTTTAAGAATATTACAGAATTATTTGAATTTCAATTTCATTTTAGTCGAATTTAATCAAAACTGATATAAGTAAAATAAATCATTTTTTATTTAAATAAAGAAAAATTATTTAAATGAGTGAAAATAATGTGTTGTTGAATTAATTTTCCTTATTAAAATTGATAAAAATGAAATGTTGAAATAATTTTATTATTACTGGAAATATCCCAAGAGTAGTGTGGTTTTATTAAAGATACTTGAACAAAGAATGCATTATTGTATAGTCTCCTGATGGGGGTTGTCTTAGGCGGCGATTCACTCATATATTGTATCTTCTCTCGTCTTCTTCTGGCCGGGGCTCGTGAAATGTTTTGGGGTTCGGCGATAAAAGACATCACAAAGATAATTTGAACTTGACTAGTTTATTAACGTCGGCATATGCAGCTTCCTATGAGGTCGCTCTCTTTCTCCACTGGGGAGCAGTTTCTAGACACGAAAATCAACACGTTTACATTGGTTGGTGCGAAAGAACAAATCTCCGAAAAAACTTTCTATATCACTATCATTCCCACGCTCGTTCAGCCAATCAAAATTTACTTCCTTATTTTGCCTTGTATCTGATCTCTGAGGTCAACCATAGAAAGTCAGAGCAGAAATACACTTGCTCCTAAAACATGTGTTCTAACATACCTACGGACGATAATGGGTATGTCCCCATTCGCATAAATACAATAGTAAATACTGTATGTTGGTTTGCAGTTGGAGATTCGTCTCCAGTTATGCTATTCAAACTCTCTGCCTCCGGGCAGAGAGGATCCCAAGACGAAGGGCAGAGTCTCGTTTCGGGAAACAGCTACCCAACCCTGTTTTATACGGGGTCTACGGGGAATTTTTGGCCGAGCCTACGGGCTTGGATACCCTACATTAAATTCGGCATTGTGCCACATATAAACGCGTGTCGCGCGAGGCGGTTGATAGATATCCTGCAGTTGAAGATTCGTCTGCAGCTGTGCTGGCCAAACTCTCTGTCTCCGAACAGAGAGGATCCCCAGACGAGGCTCTGTTGAAGGGCAGAGTCCCGTCTCGGGAAACAGCAACTCGACCCTGTTTTATACGGGCTCGGTTACCGCAGATTAAATTTGGCCTTGTGCCATATCTGACCGCGTGGAGCGGTTGGTAGATATCTTGCAATTGGAGATTCACTGTGGAATTCACTTGACTCACTTCTAGCAGTTGACTACTATTGCTACGCGCCGCTGGCGAATCTTATATGTTGTTCTCGTTCTAAGTATTATCGTTCATTATCAACCCTCGATTAATTATTCTATTCAGTAAACTTTCCTAGGTTACGACAATATATCACAAAGAACTGTTTGAAATGCCAGGTAAGCTTGATTTATTTTGGAAGGATATTAGAATAATACATAACTTAAGCTGGAAGCAAATCGCCTGTATGCGGATAAAAATGAATTCAGTAACCAAAAAAAAAAAAAAAAAAAAAAAAGAAAGAAACGGGCGTAAAAAAAATTCTCTTCTCGTCAAATTTTAGAGTGGAGGAATTCTGAGCGAATAAGGAGTCCAACGACGATTCATTACTGTCGGCCACAGTCTTAATGACATTAGATATTCATATAGGATATCCATATGGCACATTGTTGATAGAAGACGCAGAAAAGAAAATACATGAGCTGCTACATAAGGTAGTAATAAAGGAAAGCGAGAAGGAAAGAGTAAACATCAATTCTAAGAAGGAAGAATTGTATGGTTATCAACAAAGGAAGAGGCCAACATGCCAAATAATAATTCCGTATGACAAAAATTAAACAAGTGCAAAAATTTAAACATCTTATAAGTGAGTGTACGGAAAAGTGTAACATCGAAGGCGCATTGCTATAGCGAAAGATGCCTTCCAAATGCTTAGCAAAATATTAACAAAGATTTCAGTTTCGTTAGAAACGAAGAAAAGACTACGGAACTGTTATGTAATATCGGTTTTCCTATATGAAAGTGAATGCTTGAGAAATCTCACCACAAATAAAGTCGATACAACAGAATGTGGTTCTATAGAAGGATACTGAGAATCCCATGGACTGAACATGTGGACATTTTGGAGAAGATGGAAACCAAAATGACACCTATATATATAGCAGCAGAAAGAGACATTTGAAATTTCTAGCGCACATAACGAGGAAGGAAGACCTACAGAATTTGACAGGTTATATTGGAAGCAACGAATAGCCTTCTTAAAAAGATTGCATAAATAGTTGTCAGAACAAGTATTAGGAACGATTGCAAAAAGACAAACTTCAGTAACAGCTACAAAGAACCGGGATTTGTGGAGAGCCATGACCACCCACATTCTGAAGCCTCGGGGCACATAGAAGAAGAAGAAGAAGAAGAAGAAGAACTTCTATTGCAAATATGACCACAGGACAGAAAATAAAACTTTTGAACCATTATACTATCGTGATTATTATTTTATGTTTTCGATATTTCAACGAAGAAGTTTAATTTTTTGAAAAAGAAATTGTTTTCCGATTTTTATTTTATCCAAATGATATAAAAAAAAGTTTGGTATTTTAGTGTATTGGATAACAAGCGACAGTCAAGTTCTTTACATTCATTTACGGACAAATATCCTTGGGGAAGGATGACGATATCTGAACCATAAGATGTTAATGCTACCCGCGTTTAAGTAAGAGTTATAAACTATTTTTATTAAGTCATTTTTATGTTTATACATTCGTTTTATAGATACAAATATTTAAGTAAATGCTCTGTTTATAATAAACAGTATTAACAACATTAACCGGCCTGAATGTCCAAGTAATGTTGTTAATACTGTTTATGATAAAAAGAGCTTTTACTTAAATATTTTATCTATAAAAAGAACGCACAAACATAAAAAAAATGTCTTAATAAAATAATTGTCGGACTTTGTCCATTTCATAATGTGTGACGTCATTTGTTTACATTTGGATACGCATTGAGCAGATATGAATGCATGAGAGAAAATCAAAGAGAATTGAGTTTAAAAACAGAGAAATCGACCATGCCAAGCGAACGCTCCTCTGTGGCCCAATCAGTTAAGGCACGTCAAGCTATATGACGGTTCCATGTAGGATACAGGTTCGATTCCTGTCGGAGGACGCATATTTTCTATGAAAATTTCTCGGACATTCAGGCCGGTTAATACTGTTTATTATAAACAGAGCATTTACTGAAATATTTGTATCGCTAAAAAGAACGTATAAACATAAAAAATGTCTTAATAAAATAATTGTCGGACTTTGTTCATTTTATATTTTTATTTTATAAAAACTGTATATCTCCAACTCTGTATCTGAATTCTTGACCTGATACTGATGGGTCGATGGTACAAGAGGCCACAAGGATCCGATTACTTTTGAGTTTGACGAGCATCTGATCTCCAATATGCAATCTTTGAGATTGCTTTTCCTATTAACTTGAGAGTTTTTTCGCTGTCGAATTTGAACCAATCGTGTCTATTTCATTCGTCTCCCTATCAATATTCTGATATGTTCTTGCTATTATATAAACGGCTTGTCCATCGAAATGAAAGTCTTCTCTTTAAAATTAACATGTCAAAATGTTATGTACATTCTGTACTTAAAAAAATGTTCAACATCTTGCAGTGAAATAACAACTCGTTGGGTCTTTTTTCCGTAAGTTGCCTTGATTTAAAAAGCAAAATATATTAAGAATGCCATTATTTTGTGCTACAGATTAAAATCTTTACAGCTGGGAAGTTATGTCAACAGGGTTGAATCACTTTCATTTTCTTTTTATTCCAATGGTAAGAAGCAAGTTTCACTCAGATAGATTCTTCAATACATTTACATTGTGGAACAGATGCTTCCCCAAACACTACAATCTTAACCTCTTCAAATCTCGGGTCTGTCATTATCTATCCTGCATAGCAATATTAAATTCCTATTTTCCCCTTTTATCTTCATATCACACATCTCATTCAATAACCCTCTACCTTGAGTTGCTCTTGAACCTTGTATTTTGGGAAAAATAGTAAAAAAAGTTATTAGGCGTACATATAATTCAATGTCTATGAAGTTTTTCAAATCTAAACTGAACTTGAAATTATTAACATTACACATCCTATATATATATATATATATATATATATATATATATATATATATATATATATATATATATATATATATAAAGTAGAGGTAATAAATTTGTTGGTATATAATCCAAGTGGATCCTAGTAATATAAAATATTAAAACTGATCCACAAAAAGAGCTCAATGTATTTGTTATTACAGAGTAAAAATTAATGCACAATAAAATACAAAGTTATCTCATATGGGGGAATAAACTTTATTCGAACGACAAAAATATCCACATGGATTAGTCCCGTTAGAGCCCAATCCAGATGGATTAATCCTGTGAGAGCTCAGTCCAGATGCATTAATCCCGTGAGAGCTCAGTGCAGATGGATTAATCCATCTGGATATTTTCGTCGGTCGAATTAAGCTTATTCTTCATAGGAGGTGACTTTGTATTTTATTTTGTATTGGTATATGTATAATTTGTCTGATGACCGCAAAAGCGTGACAGTCGTGGTTACAAACTAATATGCATGTAACTGAATATATATATATATATATATATATATATATATATATATATTGGTTTAAACGAAATTTTTTTTGTGGTTACACATTTTTGAGTAGATATATTGTTTATTAATAGTCTAAATTACATTTAAAAGCATGTACATTAAAGGGTCTTAATATAGAAAATGTACCATCCGATATTATATTAAGACTGGCATTTAGAATTAATTTAGACTATTAAAGAATTCAGTGTGTTTACTCAGACTCGGATAATAATAATAATAATAATAATAATAATAATAATGATAAAATCCCTAACTGACATCCCATCAATCAAGAAAATGCTGAACCAGAAACTTCAACTAAAGGCACAGAGAACAAGACGATACGAAAAACGGTGCACGTTCTATCGCCAAAATAAAATATTCCAAACGGACCTTAAGAATGTTTACAGGGAAATTGGAAAGACACCTCTACATGTCGAAAGGCCACATTCGATTCATAATGTACAGATATTTTGAGAAAATATTTGGAGCAGCCCAAAGGAATATAACCCAAATACAGAATGGGTCCGACGTGAAGAAGAACGAATGCTGGATACACCTCTACAAGAATGGGAAAATATATCCACAGATGATGTTAGTTAAGCTCTAAAGAAATCCCCAAAATGGAAATCCCCAGGAATTGACAAGTTGCCCAATTTCTGGCTTTATCATCTCTCATCTATCCATAAAATTCTTGCAAAAGCATTATCAACGCTTGTCAATAATCCCAATAAACTCCTGGAATGGATTACTGAAGGTATTACATACCTCATACCAAAAACAAATGAAACAGACGATCCGAAAAATTATAGACCGATGACATGTCTCTCCACAACGTAGAAGTTGATCACGTCTGTACTGACGAACCGTACTTATTCCTTTTTAGAAACAAACAGCATTCTTCCGCTGGAACAGAAGTGATGCAGGAGAGGTTCATATGGCTGCAAAGATCAACTACTGATAAATGAAATGATGCTGGCAAATTGCAGGAGACGACGTAGAAATCTTAGCGCAGTGTGGATTGATTATCGTAAAGCCTTTGATAGTGTTCCACATTCTTGGATCCTTAAGATTTTGGAAATGTACAAAGTCTCCCCTGTGTTATTAAATTTCCTTAAGCACAGTATGGGAATGTGGAACACCAAACTATACCTCAGTCAAACCAGAGGCACCTCCATATCCAACCGTCTAAACATCCGACGTGGAATCTTTCAAGGAGATTCTCTGTCACCCCTTCTGTTTTGTTTGTCCTTAATCCCTCTTACGCATGAACTGAACAACAGTAGCTATGGTTACAAAAAAAATAATAAAATATTCAATCACCTACTCTACATGGATGATCTTTGCCAAAGACGAGAATGAGTTGAAGGGCCTCCTCAATATTGTAAAATACTTCAGTGACGACATAGGTATGGACTTCGGATTAGATAAATGTGCAAAAGTAACATTCAAGAAAGGTAGAATTACAGAAACACCCTTAATAGATTTAGATTTTGTCACAAAAATTAGGGAACTGTAGCATGATGAAGCTTATAAGTACCTAGGAATTAGCGAAGGAGATGGCATACAGCACCTCCAAATGAAGGAGAAGGTAAGAAAGGAGTACTACAGGCGTGTACGTCTGGTACTAAATACTGAGCTGAACTTAAAAAACAGAATATCAGCCATAAACACATTGGCTGTCCCTGTGGCGCAATACAGCTTTAATGTCCTTAACTGGACCATAGCTGAAATTAAGCGAATGCACGCCAAAACGAGAAAGCTTCTCACTTGCTACCGCATGCATCATCCCAAAGCTGATGTTGATTGTCTGTATATGCCCAGATCCTAAGGAGGTAGAGTATTAGTTCAACTAGAACTGTCCTACAAAACTAAAACAATTGGCTTCCAAAGATACCAGGAAACTATAAATGACTGGATGATGGTATGCGTCAAGGAACATGAAAGTAGTAAGCGTCTTTTCTCCGCAATAAAAGAAGCCAACAAATTCAAAATGGAGTTTCAAATGGGCGCAGAAATGCAAGTACAGCACAATACACCAGCTGAAATTGCAAAATACTTAAAAAAGACAGCAAAGACAAATGCAACCGACCGGATACAGAAGCAATGGCAAGATAAACCGCTTCATGGCCAATACTCTGCCCGTACCAAACAAGCTGATGTAGACAAAACCCGTACCCATCAGTGGCTACGTAGTGCAGGGTTGAAAGCTGAAACTGAAGGTTTTATCCTTGCTGCACAGGACCAATGCTTGTTAACTAGAAATTGTCAAGCATATATACTAAAATATTGTGTTAGCCCAAAATGCAGATTCTGTGATAAATATCCAGAAACAATTGATCATCTTGTATCAGGTTGCACGATGTTGGCACCCACTGAATATAAAACCTGGCATGAAAGTGTGGGCCAATATCTGCATTGGGAAATTTGCAACTTCTACAGGAAGGAAACTGAAAGAAACTGGTATGAACACCACCCAGACCCGGTTACGGAGACAGGACCTGTTACAATTCTACGGGACTACACAATACACACTAACAGAACAATCAAAGCCAAACGCCCAGACATTGTTATTAAAGACCACAAACAAAAAAGTGTCTTCCTATTGACATGGCAGTCCCTGCAGACTGCAATGTATATTTGAAAATATTCAAAAAGCTATCAAAATGAGAGGACCTTGAAATAGAATTCTCGAAAATGTGGCACATGGGAACATCAACAATCCCTGTTGTAGTTGGAGCCCTAGGATTGGTTGGAAAAGACTCCAGTAGATTAATTGAAGGGCTTAATGGAAGTCCATGCATCAAAGAGATACAAAAATTGTTCTGACAAGTACAGCCCACACTTTACGAAGAGCTTTATCTATTTTCATGCTGCTCTGAATTCCCTTGGTCATTTTTAAAATTTTATTGATTCCTGGATAAGGGATGTGTCTCTGTTAAGTGTGTGTGTGTTATTTGGTTCTTAGGGAGAAAGTGAGTATGATGTGTGTAATCGTATATTACTATGGGTGTGTGTTATCATTTGGCTCATTAGGGAGTGAGTGAGTATGATGTGTGTAAGTGTGTATATTCGTGTGGGTGTGTGTATAAGTATGAGGCCTCAACACCTCCGTAAGCATGTCTGTCTTGTGTGGGTGAGAAATGTGGGTAGATTTTAATTTGTAGGGTTATATATTAATACTATCTATAGTATTAAATTTGTGGTTAAGCCCGGCTGGATAGTGCGATTTTAAACGTTGTATCCACTTATTTTCATGGCCCTCTAAAATCTTTCCAATGTTATCTGCTATATATATATATATATATATATATATATATATATATATATATATAGAGAGAGAGGGTGGGGGATAAATTTACCGTTAACACATCAATAGTAGTCATTCGTCAATAATGCACAAGCAGTCAGTATTGAACACCAAACAGAACACAACTTAACCAAAGTTGTGGTTAAAGACCCAGACCAGTATGTGTCTATGTGCGCGTCTACATGCTTGTATGTATGTGTGAGGAAGTGTGAGTTTGTCTGACAGTGCAGGTGTCCGATCTGAAAAGTGTCAAGTACATGTTGAAAGGACACCGCTACATATATGAACGCTACAGTCTCGACACCGAAATAGAATTACAATTGCGTATATATATGTATGCTCGAATTCATATATGTGCGTCTGCGCCTAAACTCAGATTATATATATATATATATATATATATATATATATATATATATATATATATATATATATATATGGGTGTGTCTGTGAACTAAAATGCCCATGGATGTCTGTCTATGTGCGCGAGAGTGCCATCCAAAAAAGAAAATCCTCACTCTCACAACTAAGTATAATCAAACACAAAGTTGTAGAAATGGATCCAATTTAAAAAATAATCCAGTTTGTCTGATGATCGCAAAAGCGTGAAACCAGGGGTCACAAAATCATATGTTAGCTCTATCACTGACATTGAGCACTTCCGCTAAGTTCTGCGAAAATAATATACATATATATATATATATATATATATATATATATATAATAAAATATAATTTTAAGATAAGCTATATTTATGGATTAAAGTGCTCAATATCAGGGATGGAGCGTATGTAAATATATAAGCGGACATTGAAGACAACGCCCAGAGGCGACAGACTGTTTCATGCTAAACATAATCGTCAGACCATAACGACTGCTTTTAGCATTAACCAGACTGTCGCCTCTGGGCGTTGACTTCAGTGTTCCCTTTCATATATATATATATATATATATATATATATATATATATATATATATATATATATATATATAATATGAAATATATATGAATGATAAAATAATATAAACACTAACAAGTGCTCTATACAAAATTCCAAGATACAAAATGCAAAAAAAAAAAAAATTAAAATAATACGAAATCACTAAAATGCAGTCTATCTTACTACCTAAGTGCAAGGTCTTCTCAGACATTCTTCTACTTGCCTGAGGAGACCTTGCGGTTGAAACCCGGATAGTAAGGCAGATTATATTTTAGTGTTTGCGTCAATATAAACTATCTAAAAACGATTTATTGTAAACCTTATTATATTTTATTTGTAAGCATATTTTTGGTAATTTTGAGTGGTAAAATATTTTTTGTTATATAATTAATAATTTCGTTTTAAAACTTCTTTTTTTTTTCGGCCTTCCTTGAATTTCACTTCATTTTTTTTAGAACCCCAACTTAAGGTTAAGTTTAATATCTGAGTTGACTTTGTGTAAATTATTTCCATTTAAGCCAGACAACACCCGCCGTCCCCTTACCCACCACTCGAGCAGCTTGCGTTATCTGTTTGGTTAGCTTTGTATCAATTTTTCAACTGCTGTCTCTTTTTTAAATATTTAAATTTAAATTTCTACTTCCGACACTGAAAACAATCCACCATTTGAGTGGAATAAAGCTAACGCATTGACGTTGAAATAGTCTATACTCATGAGGTAATTTTGAAATTCTCTATTATGTAATTGATATATATATATATATATATATATATATATATATATATATATATATATAAGCCCATTATTTTTATTTTGGATTAAGCAGAGTTATTGAGATAAAAATGAGAAAGTGTCTTTTCCAGTCATGTTGGCGTCTAACGCAAGTTGCATAACAAAGAACAATTTAGTCTTGGACAAGTTTATTTGGAATCAGAGACAAATTCTATTCAGTCGTAGTTGGATTTCAAACATTTATTGTTTATTAAACTGAAACAGTTTGGCGGAGTAGGTAATGGCTGCTCCAGTTAGTGCTACGCAGTAACTACTTATTTAAGACGGTTGCATATTGAGAAAGACAATATTCGGCAAATGGAAAATTGGAACTGGTCTGAACTGTAACATCAGTAAAAACAAACAACAGCTGATATTTTTGGAGACAGAATGCAAACATTATGGAGACGGATTTGTTTTCAACAGTAAATAGAGGAATAATGTACATCGATGTGTGAAAGTATCAGACCGTCTGTCTGTAATACAGCTCACTGTTCAATAAAAGCATACGGATATAAACAAATAGAATGGATCCAGAATGCCCAGCTAATAAATCCATGGAGTTTTACTTTGAAAAGACTGACTTCAAAAAGTTCAGAGGTCATCCAAGAACCACCATAGTCACGACGCTGAACCGAGTTATTCAAAGAACTAAGCAGAAAAATCCCACTTTTCCTTTGGAGAAGTTTACAATCAAGGAAGATCTGCACTGAATCCGCACACTCACAAAGGACAGAGAAGGCTGGCAAAATATTGTCGAATCAGTATACAATGTCGCTGAAGATGAGAGAACATGTTAATGACCTAAAATAGAAAAAAGTTTTAATGATACTGATGAGATTTTCAAAGTCGGGTTAAGATTTGAAATTGTACTGAAAAATTTCGAACCTCCGGGTGATTCTGTCTTTAGATTCACGTTGTAATTGTTTTTATTTTTTGTAATTCCATTTTTTTTTCTTTTTGCACACAAAAGTAAACTTAATTTGCCTAATAGCCAGAGATTCTCGAGACAAGACATCATTAATTGATATGCGTCTTGTGTTCTCGTTAAAAACAAATAAAATTATAAAAAATAAAAAGAACGTAAAACGAATAAACCTTTTTATTATTGTTGTTGCTGTTAGTGATGATGCTTATTTTTGTTCATTTCTTTTTATTTCTTCAATTGTTTATTTCATCATCATCATCATTTAGATTCTTTCTTTCGTTTTCTTTCTCTTTCTTTTCAACGCCATTTCTTTGTTTAATGGAATTTAGCTTATTTTTCACTCTCTTTTCAACTGCTCGCTATTGACTACATTTATTCGAACTTCCTTTTCTTCTCCAGCATTGCAACAACAGTAATAATATTAATTATTATGATTGAACAAACAATTACTATTATAATTACAATGCAGAACAGTTTAATGAGCACGGCGAATAATGGCATTGCTGACCATGGCCACCACACCCGAAATAGCAATCAGTTATCTCTTATTTAAATTAATAAGAATAATATAGAATTTGCCAGAAAAGTGGGTAATGTTGACTGTACGCAAACGGAATCAAAATATTGACCAATAAAGTAATTAGAAAATTGAACGCTATAAATATTTTAGGATATTAGATTTTGACATTAAAAAGAATCTGAAACGTTAGAAGAACGAGTTTAACAAGAGGAATCTCAGGGATGGCATCCAGGTCTAAGTATTTCTAAACTGAACTGAAATTGCCGATGACCGGAACCCAAAGAGATGGTGGGTATAGTTTTTGATGCAACAAGGTAAAAACGCGGTTTCCTTAGCATAGGAAATTCTATTGGGGTCTGCAATAAAAAGGACTGACAACAGACAACACAGAAAAAAATATCGTGACAGAAAGGATAACAACAAAAGGCTTACTATCCGAGCTTCTCGAATGAAGTGTCGCTATTTGCATCATTTACGCTCGACTAATATCCTCATCGTTATTATTGTTATCACGGAATTTTGGCTGTTATATGCTCCGGCCTTCTTCAGTTGTCAGTCGATCTGGGTAACCTTTAATGAATTCTTCCACATACTCCATATTAACTAGATTAGCCCCGATAGATTTTTATTTGTTTCCATCCTTAGAACATTTTCAAAAAGAAGTTGAAAACAGTCTTATAAACTTTTTCTTTTGGGGTCGGATGATTTCTTGAAATGTGGATTTGAAAATTTCATAAGTATTTGATAAATAATATTCGAATAAATTGAACTTATATTTGTTTTTAATTTCTGGTAAAAGGTTATTATTTTTCCAAACATGCTAATATTAAAGAGAGCATGACAAGATTAGTGAGGTCATCAAAGGATAATGAGGAATGGAATAGTTACAAAACAGTTAGTAGAAGCGACTTGCAGTCAATTGGTAGAAGGCTCTACTATATACTATTGGTTTGAAAAGAAAATCCATATAACATTGGCATAAATAATAATCGATCAAAAACGTAAGGTAACAATTCAAAACAAAAATTGAACAAGTTGCTCCAGATTAAATGATTGAAGTATCAACATTTTATAAAGAATTTCAATTATAATTTTTCATAATTCTAATGAATAGTTTTATGGAAACAGGTTATTTGTATTCATAATATTGACGTTTTTCTTTGAAGAAAAAAAAAACGATATTGTTACTATCTGAGGTCAAATAACATCTGTTGCCATCCTGGCTTTTAAAGGATTTGGAAGGGCTGTCAAACACATGAACCCATCAGATTATGATAATGTCCCATCTATTTTAGTATTCTCTCTTCGAATTATCCCTTTTTTAGTAATTATTTTAACCTCAACCCATTCTTAGTAGCATGGACTGTTTGAATACCGAACAAAATGTTTTTCCTTAATATTTAGCAAATAGCAAAGTAAATGATCATGATTAGACAAGTAACCACAACAAGTCTCTGCTTTTAATTATGATTTGTTACAAGATTTTTTATGTTTTTTAGTTATGATATTTATATTACAAGATATTTAGTTACAAGATTTTTTTACTGAAAATATATTTTTTTTTTTACACTGAGGTTCATCCTGTACAAGGCCCGGCGGGTAATTGAGTTAAACGGTTAAACCAAATGAAGCATTTTTTCATATTTCTACTTTTGAAACTTAGACATTTATTTTTTTTTAATATTTAATAGTTGGATTTTCCCAATATTTTTTTATTTATTTATCTTTTAAACGCCAGAAACAACGCTTAAGTTTGGTAATATATATAACAAGAACATTAAGAGCGAAATGACGCCCGCGCACAAACACACACACACACACACACACACACACACACACACACATATATATATATATATATATATATATATATATATATGTACACACGTAGATCCAGCTTAATATTTAATACTATGTGAGTTTAGATTTTAGTGTATGTTACGGTTTAATGTATGTTATATGCCGTAATTCCCTATTTATAATACGCTTTTATTCATAATATGCACCCCTAAAATTATGCTGAAAGAGTGGGAAAATGCTTTTACTCACGCATAATACGCACTTCAAACCCTATAAATCATACCTGTCATTACGGCTAGAGTTTCCTACTCTTATTTAAAAAATGCTTTTAAACATGGAATAATATTATTCTAATTTAGTTTCATGATAATTCTGATTTTGTTTTACATTTGTAAGTATTGTTAGGTACATACGATTGTATTGGACATCCTTATGGGGGTCGCAATCGCCGAATGTTAGTGTCAAATTGTCGTATATTTGTGGTGAGTAGTCATTTCGCAACTGAAATCGACCCATGAAACGACGGCAATTTTTTGAAAGATTTTTTTTGTAGCTGTGCATAATAAGCTCCCCTAATTTTTACTTTTATTTTTTTAAGAAAACATGCGTATTATACATGGGGAATTACGGTATTATTATTTAATATATTGTTAATAATTACTGTTAAATTTTATCTTTTTTATAAGAGCAGGATGGACAGAGTTTAATTTGGTGAGAAATTTGTCGGCTTCAGCCTCATTATTGAAGAGGCTCTTAAGTACACCATAGAAAAGGAGTCTAATTCTTGTCTTTCCTTTTTGGATGTTTTTGTCCATAAGATTGCTGACAAGTTTGAGACTTCTGTATTTAGGAAGACCACTTTCTCGGGACTTTACACGCGTTGGGACTCTTTTTGTCCCAGACAACGTAAGATTAATTTAATCAAGTCCTTAATTCACAGGGCACTTAGGTTATGTTCTGAGGGTCTTCTCTGCGGGAAAATTGACTTTGTTAGAATGACACTATCAAAAAACGGATATCCGTTGGATGTTTTAGAATCCGTTATTCAAGATGTCATCAGTAAATTCCATAGGGTGAAGCCGCAATTAGCTGATAAATGCCCTATTTATTTGCGTCTTACCTATATTGGTACAGAGGGTGAGAGGTTATCGAAACGTATTTTACGTTTAATTAATAGTTGTTATTTCTCGGCAAATGTTAGGGTAATATTTGGTACTCGTCCTGCTTTCTCTTCTATTCGTAAGGACGTTCTCCCTCCCCATCATGTTAATTCAGTGATTTACCAGTACAAGTGTAGTTGTGGACACGACTACATAGGGAGGACGTCCCAGCGTTTGGATTCGAGAATAAAACAGCATTTACCATCCAGGATTTTGAAACCGTCCTCTAGGAATAGCCAACTGACTAACAGTTCTGGTTCTGCTATTGCTGAACATTTAATAAATAGAAGGAAATGTGTGGAAAATTTTAGTGGTGACCGATTTATAATTTTATCGAGGTCCCACTCAACATTTCACCTCAAGGTCCTGGAGTTCTTGTATATCAGATCTCGTGAGCCTTCCCTTTGTAAACAGAGGAAATGCTTGCTGGGTCTGAATATTATTGAACTCTAGTCTCCTTGAAACTTTTTTTTCTCCCCATTCGTTAATTAAAATTAATTTACACGCCTTTAAATTCCCAGAATAAATAACTTGATAAGTCCTGGAACGAAATCGGTAGTTTTATTTTGCCTTTTAAAAAAATGCCTTCTTATTATCTTTTCCTATCTATTATTAAATTCTGTACCACGAAAAATTTATTTAATATATATATATATATATATATATATATATATATATATATATATATATATATATATATATATATATATACTCGACTCGTCGAATTCAGAGTATGAGGTTCAAGCAGATCAGTTCCTAGGAAACCGACAGTCCTACAACAGCATATGAGTTTTGATTGAAGTTGGGAATGTTTCGTGCAGGACCATCCACACTTTTTGAAGGGCCGAATACAAAAACCACAGGCATTGAATTCAGAGTTGTCTTTCTCCTAGATCAGTTGCCATCTAAGACTATAGAAGCCAGTCTGTCCTGATATGGTTAACATAGCTGGAGGCAGACAAAGGGGATTCACATCTTTTTCACGTAAGTGAATGTAATGGATTCGACAGGAATTCGAACTCGGCTCCCCGATTCCTCAAGCCAAACAGTTATCCAACAAAAAACTTTCAAACTTTGGTTGGAGGAAAAATAACTATCATTACTTTCCCAGACCAAAATAAATTATTAAATAAAAGATCCGAGCTCATCTCAAAATGCAGACATGAAAACAAATTTTTACTACGTTACTTAAAAATCGAAAACGGAAAAGAGAAAATATACAGTATAACAAATAAATAATAATAAGTAAAATAAATTGACCTAAATTCATCCAAATAAATAAATTAACAAACTGATCCCGATAAACTAACCGTTAGAAAAAGCAAATAAAGATAATCAATCCAAATAAATACATGAAGTAATAAACAAATTAAAAACTGTTCCCGCCAAAATAATAGTTAGAATAAGCTACAACAATCAACCACAAAATTAAATAAGTAGCTTTAATTATCTTCCCAAACCAAAACAAAACTATTAAATAAACGATATAAACAAATGTTTACTATGTTAATAAAAACACCGATTAAAAAATAAATAAATAACATAAGAAATAAAAATAAAAAATAAATAAAAACAAGGAAAATGATTTAACCCAAATAAATAAATAAACAAATAAACGACTTGCGATAAAATAACCGCCAAAATAGACTAAACACAATGCACCACTGACCTGTATATATATAAATAGCCGTGAAAAATAAAGCACTCATGGCCTGATGATTGCGTCTATCATGAAACAGACTGTCGCCTCTAAGTGTTGACTTCTATGTTTACTTTTATATATATATATATATATATATATATATATATATATATATATATATATAATATTTTAAATGGGCAGTTTGAAAACCTCATGGAACTAATATTTGTCAATGTTCTATAGTACTAATATAGTAGAGATGAAGTAAATGATAAATTTCTACGTTGATAACAACACAGCTATGTTTTTACAAAATATCGCTTCGTCTTGTCAAGGTACACATTTGAAGCATTTAATAAAGACAGTACTCAATAAAGTTGTAATGACCTGTTAAGTAAGGCATTTAAACAATTCTTCCGTCGTGAAGCGCTCACAATGTAGCTATAAAACAACGCATATAATTACTTCCTTTTTATGATCCGTGGCCCCTCAAGACGTTGGCATTCATGGCTCTCCACAATATCTTATCCAGTGTAGCACTGAAGATATTTTGTCTTTCTGCCCTAATCCCTGTTCCAACATCCATTTACTCAAGCTTACTAAGTATGTTATGCATTGTTTCCCCTGTCTCTCTTACCTTCAATATGCCCTGTGAGTATAAGATTTTCCAAGCCCTCTTTCCTCATTATGTGCCCTAGAAATTTTAACTATCTCTTTCTGAAGTTAAATATAAGCTTCCTTTTTTCCATTTTCTACAAAACATCGTTGTTGCTCAGATATTTGGTCCATGGTATCATCTTCATATTTCAGTAAAACCATATTTCTGTTGCTTCAAGTCTCTTCACTTTGAGGAGATTGTCCAACACTCAAGGTCATAGAAGAAGAAAGATACCGCGTTAAAGTTTAGTACTCTTTTCCTTGTTTCTAGCGACGTTTTTCTATTTCTTAGTACTCTGCTTAGGTTTTGGAAGGCATCTTTGACTATCCCGATACATTTTCGGATTACAGTGTAACACTTTTTGCGCTTATAACTCTTCCCAGATATTTAAATTTAAGTACTTGTTTGATTTTGGCATCACCGAATTGCAAATCGCACTTCGAATAACAACCATGTCTTCTTCAGATGATGTTTAGTCCTTTCTTCTCGTTTTTCTTCACTACCTTGTGTAGGAGTTGGCCGCTTCCTTTGTCTGCTATCAACACAGTACCATCTGCATACCTTATGTTGTTAAATTTATGGCCGACAAGAATCTCTCCTGCTCGAACTATTTATTTCAGAATAGCTTCCTACAGCTCAGCACAATCAAAAAAACTTCTGTAGAATTTCTGGGATGAGGAGTTATCTTTTTTTTCTTCCTTTATGTACCTCTCCCTTCAAGACTTAAGCAGTCATGACTCTCCACATCTTCCTGTCCCTTGTATCGCTTAATAGGTTTTGTCTTATTTTTATTTCTCCCAATCCCCGTTCTATCATCCATTTGTTCAGGCCCATTAAGTAATTTACACGCTGCTTTCTTCTTTGGTTACCCCAATACTTCTTCGGATCTCAGTGTCCCTTCGCAAAACACTTCCCAGATATTTTTACACTACTTTTATTGGGTCAATTCTTCTCATCTTTTTTATTATCATAACGTTCCGCTCGCTGCGCGCTGCGGTCTTCTCGGGATCGAACGACCCTGAAGAATTCGCAGGTCACAACGAAACGTTGTTCTAAATATATGGGCGTTATTTGAGTGTAAATAATATAAATAATAGAATTAGATATTAAAAGATAATCAGAGGGAAACGAAATAAAAAAGAAATCACGTAAAAGATTTTTTTAATCATACACCAAAAGGATATAATACACAGATATATCATTATTCTAATTGATTTTTATGTCGAATTTAAACTGCTTATGGTCCTTTACTGAGATATTTAATTTAGCGCAGTTACCAGTTGTGTTTCATGAGTTTATAAATAAATTATTACTAGGACTAGCTTTCCTCTGGATAATCCAATATGTCTTCCGCTTCTTTATAAAACTTGCGTAATGTGAAAATAAGATGTAATTTTCCAATAAATAAAAAAATAAATAAAACAAAGTAAGTCATTGCTTTGAAGAAAATTGCGGATGTGCCAAAGTGCATTAGTATTAGCAACATTCTATTGAGTGTAGTATAAATGACGATGTTGAAAACGACAAGAATACAGAGGCATCTATGTCTAGGTGAATAGAGTCTGACGGCCCAAGCGTATGGGCGTTCTGCCTTCTTATCGATTTACCGAATCACTTTATTTGAGCTGAGAAAAACAGGGCAAACAGTTAATGCTAGGCTGATTGTCAGATACGTGACTGTACTGAAAAAAAAATTGTCATCAAAAGAAAAAAGAAGAAAGACAAAAAAAAACAAAAAACAAATTGGAGGAAAATTTACTTAAAAACAAACAAAAAGAGAATAAAAAACAAATGGAGACGATTTCGGAAATAAAAAAAGAAAAAGATGAATTAAACACAATAGAAAATATTTATAGACCGCTTCATTTGCTCTCATCTATTTAAGTTCCTTGTTTTTTTAAAGTGATTCTTTCACACACACACACGCAAACACATCTATCTATCTATCTATCTATCTATCTATATATATATATATATATATATATATATATATATATATATATATGTATCGCACAATTAGTGGCTGTGGTAGCAAGAAAGGGAGCTAGGTAAAATTTATACTACTAATAAATATAAATCTGGTTCCTCACCGGAAGCAAACCTCTGTGTGTATATATATATATATATATATATATGTGTGTGTGTGTATTCAGGGAAATAAGACGGGGATGCAAAGAGGTTCTCGCTCGGAACAAGGAGTGATTGTCCGCCCAATCTGGTGCTTTGGTTTACTTTTAGGCACTGGGTTCAGAACCCCTCCTCTCTCTCTCTTTCTCTCTCTCTCTCTCTCTCTCTCTCTCTCTCTTTCACTCTCTCTCTTCCAAGGACAAGGAAAAGTTTTTATCCAGAATTCTCGAAAGTTCTTACAATTTTTCTTTCATTATTACTTACATTCAGTGGAATATATAAGTATACAATATGCAATTTTTATATATATATATATATATATATACATACATAACTTAACTATATATATATATATATATATATATATATATATATATATATATATAGTTAAGTTATGAAAACCTCGGTAATCCGTATGAATTAATAAACTTAATACTACCCGTCAAAACTGTGAATTTTCATTTCATTTTTCGTTTCATTTTTTGGAAGTGTTATATGATGATCCAGCTTCCCTTAAAAGGGCTCTGGTGAAATAAATTATTATAATGGAACCTTAAAGTGGTCGTTGTTTCTTTAAATTATATATATATATATATATATATATATATATATATATATATATATATATATGAATGCATATAAATATTTTTTATTGTTCAAAACACACACACACATACATATATATATATACATATATATATACATATATATATATATATAAGTTCATATTGAAGTCAACAACCAGAGGCAACAATTTGTTTCATGCTAAACATTGGGTGGCATTCCTTCAGTCGTATCTTGATTTCATTCTCTTTTATTTTCTTCTCGTCTTCTTTGTTGTTGAAACATTTCATTTTTTCATTTTGTCTTTTTCTTTTTTTTTCCTTCATTTCTCCGTCATTTCCTTCGTCTACTTCTCCAAACATATTTGTTTACCTAATGAACTTTTACATTTCTTGCTTTCTTCATTCTTTTTCAAACAATTTTTAATCTCTTTTTAATCTCTGCAAACATTTTATCTCACGATTTTATTTCTTCAAATTTCGTCTCAAACGTTTCTAACTCCATTTTCCAATTTTTTGTTTCACTTTCTTTTCTATCGTTTTCATTCAGTTTTTTTTAACTTCTTTTCTTTTCTATTCATGTTCGTCTACTTTCTTTTTTTTAATTTCTTTTCTTTCTTTTTTCTTTCGCTCAATGATTTTAAATATATATTCTTTTTTTTTTCATTTTTCGCTTATTTTTACTCTTATTATTTTTCACATACTTTTTAAATTCTCGCATTTACTTTTTCATTAGATTTATTTTCTCTTTTAACTTTTTCTCAGCTTGTTCTTAGTATTTTCTTTCTCTTTTTTTAAAATATTTACTAAACTTAAAAAGGTACAAAGATGTACGAAAAAAGGAGTAGGAAAATTGTTTTGCGCCAAACATGTATGTAGATAGGACCTGTCTATCTTAAAAATCAGCATTCCTAATTCCGACATTACATTTGATGTCGAACAATGACCATCAGTGTGGGTGGGGGATTGTATGTAACTCTCTCAGCTACCACACAGGCATTTTCTTTTTTATGCATTTTCCTTTTTTTTTTCTAACTTTTCTAAATTCTTCTTGTGTTTTTTTTCCTTTTAGGCTTTCTTTGTCATTTAATTACACACCATCTTCCGCATTTTTTTCTTCTTTTCTTTTCCTCTTCTTTTTAATTCTTTAGTGTCTTTTTTAGTCCGTCTTCTTTCGCTTCTGTCTTTTTCTATAATTTTTACACTTTCTTAAAATGAAGAATTTTCTTTTCTTTTCGATTATTCTTGATGTCTCACTTAAAAATCTTATTTGCGCATTTTCGTTTCTTCCACTGAACGTTTCCTATTGCTTCTGGCATCAATCGTCAAGCAATTACGTCAGTAAAAAAAGTCTAAACTACGTAATTTCGAATTTAAGCGACTAGCTTGAAAATGTCTACGAACATCTGTATATAAAGAAAGAGATGCTCTTCCTACCAGCACGAGTTTTTCTTTCATGCCTTTTTTTTAATAGCTGACTGATTGGTTCACTGCGAGTGTTGAGTCTCAGAAAAATGTAATGTGTCTATCTTTACAAATAGAAACACACATCTATGAAATCATAGCTCATCTCATATGGTAAACTATTGCTTAAATTGATCCGTTCCAGTCTTACTGGAACATTTAATCTAAACAGATTTTCTTACATTTTTACTTGTTTAACACTGTTCTATCGTGTTGTTCTGCAACACGTGATCAGTAATAAAATTTTTTTCCAATCTCTTAATTTTATTTCTTCTATAACCAACATATGCAAATAGGTCAAACTTTATTTGTCACGGCCATTACACCTTGCTGAACTGAAGAGTTTTAAATGTTTTTCGTTGATTTTGAACATCTTTCCCACTTGAAATCTATATCCTGTTCTTTTTTTATGGAGATGTTGGTCTCATCTCATCTTCCGTGTCAGAGCCATTCTCGCTCACTCGTCTTCTATTACATTATCCTGATCTGAAGAACTCATCCTTTCTTGTTGGTCAAGATCTTCTTGCATCAAACAAACACAATATTTCAACTGATTAAAACGACTGTAGTTACAGAAGAAAAATACTAGAGAGTTATCCACCAAACCTAAATATAAAGAATTTTACTAGTAAATATTCAGATGCGAGTGGAAATTCTCATATCCAGTTTTTAAATATGGATCCACCATGACTGGACGATTTTCAAACTGAAAACCTTTTAATATTTATCGCTAATTCTTATCAACTCTCTTTCGGTTTTATATCAACAATAAACCAAGAAACATTCTCTGATTAATAATAAGTAACTATGCAGATGATATCATGATTTATGGGTGAACTTTCAAAAATCTAGATGATCAGAGCTATCAACCATGTCTTCTTCAGTTGATGTTTAGTCCTTTCTTCTCGCTTTCCTTCACAAGCTATCATTTGATATAGCTTTAACAGCTCAGTGAGGAAAAAATGGCTTGTAACATTAAGTACCCACAAAACCGATCCCAATTGAAATTGTTATGTACGATCAATCGCTAAGAACGCTAGTCGGTCCTTTGTACCGATTCAGAAAGTAGCTGATTCCTCCTGTCATGCTATAATTATTTACCTGCTGTCCCACGCAGCAAGATGTGGCACAAGGCCGAGTTTAAAGTGGGGTATCCGAGCCCGTAGTCTCGGGCAAAAATTCCCTATAAACCACGTAAAATCGGAGTCAGTTTCCCGAGACGTAACTCTACTCTTCGGCAGAGACTCGTCTGGGGTTACACTCCAACATATACCAGGTAAGCTATAATTTTACAAAAGTCAGACCAGATCAAGAATAGAGTTCTTTCGCCATATCAGGTTAGGGGCAGCTCTATTCTTCCCTTCCAAAAATTCAAAGGCTTTTACACAGACTTGTAGACGATAAGTTATTTCCCAACCTATACCTGCTTTTACCACAGATGAAACGTTGTAATCCTCACGTTACTCTATCGCTATTTCCATGACAAGTGTTCGGATGAGCTATATTCCTTAGTTACACAAGTTCAGACCTTTACTGATAAAACCTGCCAAGTCGCGTACACTTACTTGTATCGATCCTCACTGGGTCCCTTATACTTTCGGCTTTGTGCCACGTCTAAGCTACGCTTAGAAAAGGGTCACTTCGCGGCGGTGTAACAGTTAAAAAATAGTAGGAAAAAAACTAAAACTATTTCCTCTTCCTCCCCGATGATTTGTTTCTGCAAATTATTTTATTAATTATAAGATCTGATACCTTGAAAATGGATTAGCTCATACAAAATGTCTGAAAGAAAATGTTAGTTCAGGAATAACAGTATAATCGTTTTTTCCCCCAAGCAAAACGAGTAAATAATTCTGTAGCTGTGTCGACCCTTTCGACATAATGAGTAGAAAACGGTCAAGAATTTTCTTTTGTCCGGCATTATGGCTAACAGTGGATCGAGTGTTGATTAATACCATCAGTTTCTGATTTGACACGCCAGAAAGATTATCGGCTGACCAAGATGTGATCAACAAACGGCAAAAGCGGATTATTTTTGCGGGCCCAATGATGGTCATTCAGCCGGATTATGAAGAAATAATCAAAATGATGCTGATTGGTCAACCAAGTCACATATTCTATGTAGTATTTTATGCTTCATTCAAAAGGATGTTTTTTCATTGTACATGTTCAAGAGAAATTTATGTGAAATTTACAATTGTCTGATAGAAAAGGCAAAAGTGAGTTATTTTACTTAAAAAAATTATTAAAGAAATAAATTAATCAGATAATGTATTTTTATTGATGCTATAATAAATTTAATATCTTCCATATTTTTGGGTCTGTTTAATGTAATTAGAAAATTGCTAAACATAGAAATAAAAAATACCTCTTTGATTTCAATTTGTCTAATTCTATAGTTGGTTTAAATTAACGGCTTCCCATACTTAATACTTCTCGTTTTCACTCTCACAAGCTGCGACGCGATTTTCGCTTCTGTCTCTCGTATACACTAGTTCGTCGTTGCTTTGAAATTTTTCACGCAACAAAAACAGACTATCATTATTGTTTCGTCCGTGTATTGGTTGATATATTGAAAAGTAATTGTCATCTTTGATAATGGCTTATGTAAACCGAAAGCTTAGATTGGATTTAAACTTTTATCAATATGGGATTTCCTTTCGTCTTTCAATGATAATATTATTAAGCATATCAGACAATATGAAAGGAACTTACTTAAAATAAATAGACAAAACTTGTCTATATTATTTAATGAAACATGCATCAATATATATATATATATATATATATATATATATATATATATATATATATATATATATATATGTATATGTTGTTATTATTATTATTATTATACATAAAACCATTTTACATCGCTACACAAAAACTTTCATATTCCGGAACTATACTTCGAGCGATCGTAGTAACATAAAAATGATTTATTTGGGAAATTTGCAAAAAATATTACCTCTTTTCAAATTTAAAAAGGTGGGAGAGGCCTAAGGTCAGAAATAAAAAAAATACTTAATACAGACATACCCACAATTATATTTTTAATTCTGACTTTAGAACTCTCCATGCCGCTTTTTTTTTAAATTTCAAAAGACGAAATGATTTGTTTTCAAATTTTCCAAATAAATTATTTTTAACATATGTTACTACCATCGCTCGAAGAGGTACCATTATAGTTCCGGAATCTGAAAAATTTTGTGTAGCGATGTAAAATGGTTTTATTGTAATCTATTATGATATATATATATATATATATATATATATATATATATATATATATATATATATATATGTATGTATATTAGCGGAAATAATTTGCAACACAAGGAAAGAACGATGTCAATTTTGACCTGATTATATATATATATATATATATATATATATATATATATATATATATATATATATATATATATAACATTATAATAATGCTTACCATGTACAAATATAATATTTTGCTCTACTTTGTATTGAGACCTTTTTTTAAAATTAAATGCTAAGAACTTAGGATTCTTACTCCATCTGTTATTTCTCTTATCTATGATATATATATATATATATATATATATATATATATATATATATATATATATATATATATATATTAATTATAATCTATTAAATTGGAACATGCAAGTTACCACGATAAAAATGCATATTTGTTTCGACGTCATCAAGTGATGAATGGTATGAGATGTCTTTAGACGTTGAAACAAATATGCATTTGTGTCGTGGTAACTTGCATGTTCCAATGTAACAGATTATAATTAATATATATATATATATATATATATATATATATATATATGCTAAAATATATAGAGAATAGGAAAGATATATATATATATATATATATATATATATATATATATATATATAATTAATTATAATCTGTTACATTGGAACGTGCAAGTTACCACGATAAAAATCCATATTTGTTTCAACGTCATCAAGTGATGAATGGTATGAGATGTCTTTAGACGTTGAAACAAATATGCATTTGTGTCGTGGTAACTTACATGTTCCAATGTAACAGTTTATAACAAATATTTATTGGTCTACTTGTATTGAACGCCTTTTTTAAATTAATGTTATGAACGTTTCAATTTGTATTCTTTTCGTTCTTTTACATTTGGATATATATATATATATATATATATATATATATATATATATATATATCGGGGGGATAAGAAAAGGGCAAGAGTATCAGATAAGATGATCCTGTGTAGCAAAACGAATAAATAATTCAGCAGGTAGCATATTCATCATTGGAGTTAATTAGCTTGTTTGGGCAGATGTTCCCGCTGTTGATCACGTGATCATCGGTAAGAAATCTGCCCAAAGAAGCTAATTAACCCTGTAGAATGGAGTATTTCTTTCCGTAAAAAAAAATAAAAAATAAAAAATAAAAAAAATAGAAAAACTGAATTTGAAACATGTGAAAATATGACGGTGTAATCTTGAAAGAAAACAATTCGATTAATAAGAATGAAGAGGAATATTGATTATTTATAAGATTCGAACATCAATCAATGGATTTAGCTAAGAAAGGATACCGGTTTGAGGAACGAAGAACTAATGAAGATTATGAGAAACAAGAAAAAAATACAGTCAGCTGAGTTTGTGCTCGGTCGAAACAGAAACAAGAATAAGCTCCAAAAGTCTCCAATTCCTATTCAATCAACAATCTACTTTTAAGTAGATTGTTGATTGGACAAGAATGTTTTTGTCTATTCTGATTAGTCAGAAAATGTTTACATTCAAATATATAGCGATATATATGTTTTGTCTTTCTGTATTTTTTCCTCAGTTGTTTGGCCGTGCACTCTCCAGCCTTTTTAAGGTGTCATGTGTTTTTGATTTCTATTTTGGGGGTAAATTTAAGTCTTTTTGTCCACATGCCGCATTCAGTTTTTGCGTTCTTGTTTCCCTTGTTCATCTTTCATTGACTTCCGTAGTGTCCTAATGGCCGCTCCTTGAGCTTCGTATGCTTCCGGGTGATTCCAAGTTCATTGACTCTGTCTCCTTATTAATGACATGCACACACAGCTAACGTCGATACGGCATTTGTTTTGTGAGACATCCGAGTACACTATGCAGCTAAATTCATTCACTTGATTCAACTGATTAAAAGAACTGTAGTTACTGAATAAAAATTCTAGAGAGTTATCCACCAAACCTAAAAATAAAGAATTTAGTACAAGTAAATATTCAGTTGGTAGCGGAAATTCTCATATCCAGTTCTTAAATGTTTATTTCTCTTATTTTGACCAAATTCCACAAAGGTCCGTATGATTAGTTAAATCAGGTTTTAAGGTGTCTCTGCCTTATACAACTTCCCAGAGTTCGTCAAGTCTTATTTTGTGAGAACGTTCTGTTTCGCAACTGTATCGTATATTATATAAGCATTTCTTATTTTCTTCCAGTGGGGTATTTTATCTTGGTGATGTGTCTTTTTAGCGAAACACCGCTTTTAAATAGGCATTGTGTCATTCCGACCATATTTCTCTGGATCTTCTTAGTCATGATTGTGATGTCTGGTTGAGTGGTCGTCTTCGGTTTTATGTGTTTGTTGAGCTCGTTCCTTCGTTACTTTTCTTCTGTTCACTGAGTAGTCATTGTAATGGGTTGAAACTTTGTAAAAATAACAAATAATTTACAATACGGAGAAGGAAATTAGTCCGAAAATTAGACGCTGTTTCAGATTGATTAGGAAAAAAATATCAGGTGGAGTTTAAATACTGTAGATATTATTCTTTATTGTCATATTAATTATTGCCATATTAATTATATTCCATTATATTGCATCAGCCTTTATTGAGTCCATTCTTAAAGAATCTAACGTATGTTTATCTAAAACAAACGGTAAGTAGGTAAGAACTTTCCCAAATCAACACGAGAAAAATCACCAAACATAACGTCTACCAGGCGTATATACACTTACAAATCTACATCATCACCCGATTCCCGTTTATTTAAACTTAAATTAAACGCTTAAATACATGAAGCAATATTTACGGGTTTTCAGTTATGCTTGGAATCAGTTAATTTATTGGAAAGTCGAAGGGACGTATCGTCTCTCCTTGAATTCGGAACGCAATAAATTATACTAACGTTTGTTTAACAAGCCGAATTCACGTGAAACCTGCTTAAGTAATGGAAATCGGACAGCACAAAAATACCAGAATTTCTTTAGAATTTTTCTTCATATCTCATTCCCTGATAAAGATTGGATAAAATTTTGCCGTTTTCTCAATCCTCTCAGTTTTCTCGTTCGCTTTCACTCCCTGTAATCTCCACCCCACCCCCACTGCATTTCCGCCCTGTTGCAATGAAATGAATAAATGAATTAATACTTAGTTCCTTGGAATCTGTTTCCAAGCAGTACTTCACCATTGTGTCATCACTAAAAAAGGACACGCTTTGACACTCTTGGCATCATAGTGATGGGACTAGTCAATTTTTGTCTCTAACACACCTAATGGGAACAATTTAATCTCCTTGGTTTAGACTATTGCTACTGGACAACACAAATTGAGGGTAAACAAATCGATGACATTATTTTCCCTTTTGAGAAGAGACGTAGAATCAATCTTGAAGAGAAAAGACAATGCCATAAAATTGGAATCATCTACAAGAAATTTATTTTCTTTACTTCACACCTGCCATACGCCGCCGGTATTGAAGGATATACCATACTGGATGTTAAGCCGTCAGTTGACCAAATTTGCAACGCATTCAAGGTCAAAACTAACAATAAAAGTGTTTAAAGTAGGTGCATAATTCTCAGGTAGAAGCTTAGTCGAATAAAAGTTACGCCTTTTTATAGCGGTTGTCCAAGGTACCCAGACAGGTCGGCCAGTTGTTTTACGCTCTGTTATTGAGTAAGCGGTGACTATGAAAAGTAGAAAGTGTATTTAGCCAAACGGCCTAGGAATGTGAAACATCGATCGTAGAAAGCGCCAAGCACTAATGTCAGTGTAAAAAGTCAGCTTCCTGGAGTCGTCGACAGTTTAAGAGATGGCAGAGATCAATTCGAATAAAGTACGAAGGATGATATCAGATTGAACGGACATATTGCCATCAATGTAATTCTGCACCGGTAGCGATTTAGGGGGGAAAATGGTGAAGCTTTTAAATTGAAAAAGAGGCCTGAAAGATCGTTCTCAAGCCAAATTAGCCGAACAGAAAGGATGAAATTGAACAGGTCGAGAGATCATAAGTACAGTATATACAACATACACGCGCACACACAAACACACACACACACACGCGCGCGCACACACACACACACACATATATATATATATAAGATCATAAGTACAGTATATACATACATGCACACACACACAAACACACATATATATATAAGATCATAAGTACAGTATATACATACATACACACACACATATATAAGATTATAAGTACAGTATATATACACGCACATATATATATATATATATATATATATATATATATATATATATGTATGTATATATATATATTACAATATATATATATATATATATATATATATATATTAGAAGGAATCGTGCATACAGAAAGTAAATTCGTAAAGTTAATGACATAAAATGGTGAAATCCCTTCGCTAAAGATGCATTAGCCCACGAGTCGATCGATGAATGTTATGATCCTTGTTTTTTTTTAAATTAGGAACTATTAGGTTGGTGCAAAAATAATGACGTAATAATGTCGTTTTTTGACGTCAAAAATACGTCAAAAAACGACATTATTACGTCATTATTTTTGCACCAACCTAATATATTAGCTCTTCCTTAAATACGCAAGTACTTTCGACGGTTCGAAAATTTCGCAATTTTATATCATTAACTTTACTAATTTACATTTTGTATGTATGATTCATTGTAATATAAATTAAACTGCACCAAATATATGATATATATATATATATATATATATATATATATATATATATATATATATATATATATATATATATATATATTTGTGTGTGTGTATATTTGTGTGTGTGTTTGTGTAGAGATAGATAGATAGATAGATAGTTATGAATATAAACACTGTGTGTTTACCTCACTGGACACTGAGGTAAATGCACATAGTCACCAGTTTAATGGTTGATCTCACTCTTCAGCCACTCTTTGGGCTCGACTATTTATATATACTGGTTAGTGTAGCATCATGGGTAGCGAGGCATACTGTATTATCCTAACTGTTATTGGGTAGCCTGCAACTCTTGTGTTTCCAAAGATTACGTTTAACAGACCCTCGCCACTCGACGTTGACCCCAAGTGTCAACTTCTTTATTTACATACGTCCTACTCCCGATACTGGGCACTTTTACCTGTAGGTATAACACACCTTAAATAACTAAAATTATTAAAGTTATGAAAGCCAGAAAATAATTTTTTCTTCAATAACAAGGTAATAAAATCATCAACAATTGATTAACACCTGTAATACATCAAATATATATTTGATGATAAGTCTTTGAATAATACATCAAATATATAAGTCTTGGAATCATTTGAATCTTAATATTGTGCCCCTTCTAAATAACACCCCGGAGCCTATTATACATTGATGTTGTGTCTATATTTCTGTGATGATGTATTTATTCAGATAGTTGTCTTGACATATTCATGGTGTTTCGGCCGTTGTACGCCCCAGCCTTCTTCAAACATTGCGACCAAGAGTTCAATTCGAAATTCTATTTTATTATTTTACTTATCAGGTTCAATTTCCGACCTAGTGGTTTTAATTGCTTCTCATAGGCGGGATATGCTATCACCTTGCTTGCCACCTTCATATAATTTCATTTTCATAATTGATCGTAGATTTTCGATCGGGGTCAGATCGGAAATTGGTGATGGCCATTCCATTATCTTTCCTCCTGTAAACCCTTTACGCTAAAAAAATTAACGGATAACCCGAGATACATGAGAAGAAACACTGTCATGTATAAATACACACTTCACTTTGAAACCTGGTTGGGACTTATATGATTAAAAGAAAATCTTGTCCATGAAATCGCTTAGTATTGTTCAGTTTAACTCCTTTATTGATGTTGAATGATCAAATAATGGTTTGGTCGACAATTCCAGCACCTATCATCACACTTCCGCCCCCTTTTTCTCTCTTCTAAAAACAAACATGTCTGCATCCAATAAAATTCAACTTTTGGCGTATCTATCGCGTACATCGAGTGTCACTTGAGATACATCTGTGGAAATTACTTTAGATTGGTTTGGTTTGGTTTGTTTTACGTCATATCATTTTTATACTTTCATTGTGATTTGGCCCCTTTTGGTGAGGTTAAATATTTGCCCATAGTTGGCACCATGACAGGTGCTACCGCTCCGGGTCAGGGTAAACGTGGGAACACCAGAAATTAAGAGGTAGTTCGATGCTCCTCAGAACCACCTGATTAAAGGCCTTGCTGTTGGATGTAGTTTATCGTCTTACCCAGGAGGCGGATATAGTTTATCGTCTTACCAAGGACGCATTAGTTTAGAAAAGCAAGTTTTCATGTATTTCTTGTCCCAATTCTTAGGCTTTATTGAAAGGAGTTTTTTAAAAAGCGATTCACCCAAAGCAACTGAATCCTACTAAACAAGCATGAGAACCCAGACATGGCTGTCAGAGAATTTCTGCGACCACATCACCCATTACATCTGGCCAAATACCTACCCAGACTGCAACCTCTATAATTATTATGTGTAGGACGCAGTTAAGCGAGAGACTAACAAAATTTGTGATTTTGTTGAATAGATTAACTCTAGTATTTCAGATATATTTGTTTCATTTTGGTAAATATATCCCTAAAAATGAGATGTCAGGGCTATTTTCCTATTAGAGTAATTTAGACGACAATTTACTCATCGCACCATGTATATATATATATATATATATATATATATATATATATATATATATATATATATAATATTTACACACACACACACACACACACATATATATATATATATATATATATATATCTATATATATATATATATATATATATGATGAGTACAGAATCTTTAAAAATCAATTCGGTCTGGTGATAATTTATTTCGTGGATTCAGACGTAAAATCTTTTCAGACTAAATTTTAAGAAAATAAGTGTTCAATTTACTCAGGCACAAGGAAAGAAAAAAGAAAAAAGGAAGGGAGAGAGAGAGAGAGAGAGAGAGAGAGAGACAGAGAAAAGAGAAAAAGGAAAAGTTTTAATATTAAAAGGGGAAACAGGGGGAGAAAGGTTTTTTATAGGGGGGAAGAGTAAAGGTGATATATATATATATATATATATATATATAATATCTATCTCCTAAATAGACAACATTCGTCTAAATTATTTAATGAAACATGCATCAATATATATATATATATATATATATATATATATATATATAATATCTTTCCCTCTCTCTCTATATATATATATAATAGCAAAAGGAGAGTATAATATATATATATATATAGAGAGAGAGAGAGAAAGATACACATATATATATATATATATATATATATATATATATATATATATATATATATATATAATATCTTTCTCTCTCTCTATATATATATATAATAGCAAAAGGAGAGTATAATACATATATATATATATAGAGAGAGAGAAAGATATATATATATATATATATATATATATATATATATATATATGCATGTTTCATTAAATAATGTAGACGAGTGTTGTCTATTTACTTTATGTAAATTCTTTTCATTTCGTCTGATAAGCTTAATAATATTAAATATTAAAAATCACAATATTGATACATATTTTTTAATCCTATCAAAGTTTTCGGCTTACATAAGCCAGTATCAAAGATGACAGTATAATTACAATATATTAAGCAATACATGGACAAAACAGTGATGATAGTCTGTTTCTGTTTGCATGGATGATTTCCAAGCAAGAACAAACTCGGGCATATAAGATCCTGGAAGCGAAAATCGCCCCGCAGCTCATGACGTCACACATGACCACGCCAGAGTGAAAACGAAAAGTATTAAGTATGGGAAGCCGTGGGTATAAACCGAGGGCTTCTGTTACCAATTATAGGCATTTAAAAATATTTGTGTAGATTTTATAGTTTATTTTGTTCAGGTTAGGTTTCAACTTTATATAGCCTATATATATATATATATATATATATATATATATATATATATATATATATATATATATATATATATAAAGCAAAAGAAGAGAAAAGGAATACGGTTTTGAAGGAGAGAAGACAATAAATAAATCAATTTTGGGAAAAAACGAAATGGATAACTGCATTTTCAATGAAGCAATCCCCGAAAGGCAAAAAAAAAAAAAAAAAAAAAAAAAAAAAAAATGGAGGAAGAATAGATAAAGAAGAAAAGAAACGTCATTAGAAAAGTCTGTGCGAATGAATAATACACTTTTCCAGATTGTGTTATTGATTCGGATCTAGTTTCCTCTACTTCTGCAAATATAGAATTACTTGTAAATAGCCACTGACACGTTGATTTACTCTTTCCAAACTATAATATGCAAGTAATTATACACACAAGTTGACATACAATCGTATATTTTAATGCATACATGAATATATTTTAATAGACTTGCATGTATTCATACACACGTACAGATCCCGACCTCCATCCCCACAAAGAGAGGCGTCCTAGGTAAGGCTATAAACTACACCCAACAGCAAGGCCTTTGATCAGGAAGTTTTGAGAAGCGTAGAACCAGCTCTTAATTGCCGGTGTTCCCAGGTCCACCCTGACCCGTGGTGGTAGCACCTGTTAGGGCCCCAGCTATGGGCAAATAGTTAACCCCGAAACTGCGGACAAGGCACTACGAAAGTGTAACACCATCAATATATATTTGTAAAAAAATATTACCGGCAATACATTTTTGAAAAAAACAAACAAAGTTTTACCGGCAATCAAATTTTGAAGGAATGAAATATTACCAGCAATAAAAATCTTGTCGGCATCAAATAACTCATTGAGGTTGATATACCTTAAAACAACCAAACCAAACCAAACCAAACCAAACCACACCAAAACAAAACGTATATACAATATATTTATAAATATAGATATCTAAGTAAATAAATACACACATACACACACACACACACACACTAAAGAATTAGTGGATATATTTTTAATCCGATATGTTTATTACTCGAAAGGTTATTTTAGTGGATACCCGTATTTGAAATAGACGTCTCGTTTTATTTTTTATTCAAAGTGTATTAAGAATTTTGATCTGATACTGATAGACCAGATGCTGACCTGATGACTGATACTCGAGAAAACTTTAAAAAGAAAATATGCTCTCCAGGAGGGATCGAACCTCCATCTGATCCGGTCGCTTGTCCACAGGAAGCGTCAGTGACCAGCAAGGTTGTCTCGAAATGACATATCTACTCGGCCCCGAGTTAAAAGTAAATCTATTAATTCTTCAGAAATTGATTTGTTTTCGTTTTGGATACAAAATGGATATGATATGATCTATCGAAAAAGTATGAATAAGGGACTATTTATTCATTAAAAGGGTAAATAGAACCTTACTTAGCTGTAACATTCTCTGTGGCTTCTGCTACTACGGGAGACACAGGTTCGAGATCTGCCGGAGACTACGTGTTCTAAAGCAAGAGACACTTAGACGTCATGTACACTGTTTAATAAACGTAGTGTCTATTTCAGGCACTGGCATCCACTAAAAATAACGTCTACATATATATATATATATATATATATATATATATATATATTGTGTATTTTTTTGTAACACGTTGGCCATGAGACATGTTTTATTGAATAATTTAGACAAGTTTTGTCTACTTATTTTCAATTGGCTCCTTTCATATTCACGGGCAAGTGTTTGATGTTACTGGAAATGGATAGACAAAACTTGTCTAAATTATTCAATGAAACATATATATATATATATATATATATATATATATATATATATATATATATATATATATATACACACAGCGTGCCAAATTATTATTGAGATTACTTTTTTTCTAATATTTCAAACATCTTCCAATCAATTCACACAAAATTTTCGCACAATATTGGCAACACTAACCTGCGCAATGACTGGAATTTTTGTACTGATCTGCGCCATGTAAGCAAACTAGCGCCATATTTGTTATCAGCATAGTGATTTGACCGTGCCAAATTATTAGGAAGGTTTAGTAAAATTCTCAGAATTGAGCAAACAAAACGTTTATTAATGTTGCACGTGAATGTTTATGATCAAAAGAAACTAATAAATAAGATAATCAAACAAATAATAACAGATACAAACAAAGGCACAGTTTTAAACAAATTAATAGGGTATGTGCTTTCCCTGTTTTGAAATTACTTGAAGAACCATAGAATTTGTTAATTGTAGGATGTCATCTGCTGTAATGCCGCGAGATATGTCAAGAATTGCTTCCCACAACTCAGCGTTGCTCCTGAATTGTTGTCCGTTGGCGTACAGTCTTCGCTTCATGATGTTCCAAAGGTTTTCGATTGCGTTCAAATCCGGAGAATTTGATGGCCACTTCATTTTTCGAGGTCCATCGAAGCCTAACTGTTTCAAATATTCAGTAGTCTTGTGAGCAGCATGTGAGGGAGCATTATCTTGCATAAAAACAATGGCTTTTCTGAAGGCAACTCTTTGCCTTTTCATCCACGGCTCAAGACGCTCCTTCATAAACGCTATGTATGTATCAGCAGTCATTTTGACGCCATCTGGTACTCTCCATGGACCCACTAATGTTTTTCCAATAATACCACCCCAGATCATTATGCCTCTACCGTCTTGTTGGCGTCTCAATCGCTGATGGCGATTCTGTCCGTTCATTATCCAACCTTTGCACCATCTATCTGGCCCATCAAGTGTTGCTCAAGTTTCGTCTGTGAACAAAACTTTAGAAAATTCAATCTTCATATTGTCCTCGGCCCATTTCAATCGATTTTGAATGTGATTTCTCGTCAACGGAGGCTTCGATACAGGTTTGACTGTTGTTGCTATTTCCCTCAGATACCGTCCCGGAGTACTTTTAGAGACAGTAGGATCCCCAATGCGACTGAAAAGCTCTTAGCTGGTAAGTCCAGGGTTCTTCGTGGCCTCTCGTTTAAGTCGAGTCATGAGACGATGTGAAATAACCCTCGGCTTGCTTTTATCTACCCTTTTGCGTACTTGTGTAGGGTTGGCGGTGAACTTTTTCACTGTTGGATGACACCTCCCTATCATTTTAGAAATTTCTACAGTAGATTTACCTTTTGAGAGTTCTGAGCTGATAGTTTTCTTTTCAGCATCAATTAAACTGCTTTTACGGCCCATCTTTTCATTAAATTCTTACACTTTTCTAATAATTTGGCACGCTCAAATCACCGTGCTGATAACAAATATGGCGCCAGTTTGTTTACATTGCGAAGATCAGTACGAAAGTTTCAGTGATTGCGTAGGTCAGTGTTGCCAATATTGTGTGAAAATTGAATGTGAATTGATTGGACGGTTTCCTGAAAATAACAATAATATATATATATATATATATATATATATATATAATTATGTACTTAAAAATATGATTCCAACACGCTACATAAGAGTTCTCATGTTTCAAAACAAGAGCCGAAAACCTCAATATAATTATTATTATTATCTGTTCCATCTTCAAGCGAAATTATGGTCTATTTTTGTATCGAGCACTATTTTTTACAAAAATAATAACAAAAATACTAAAGAACTTTGGATTATTTACCTAACGAGTTCTTTCCTATTTTCTATATATTTCACACACCCCCACACGCACGCACACACACACACACACAAACACACACACATATATATATATATTGATTTATGTGGTAATCCATAAGAAAGCTTTAGAAATTATCAGTTTTTCAGGTTATACATACAAAACATTCGACAGAGCTCCTGCTCAAGCAATGATAACTATTACAATTTGTTCCACCCATAGTAAACCTTGACATAGCTCACAATATAACTGCAAAAATTCCGCTTCCTTATATGTATGACCAGCAAATTATCAGTGAATAAATACAATTTCATTCTATTAGGCTGAATCACAAGTGATTTCTTTTGTGAGTAAAACAATCGTAATGATGAGTATACCATACGAATTACTGATTATGTGTAGCAAGTATGAATAACTGTGAAGTACAGGGTTTTCGTACTAAATTTGATAGTTTTTAAAGGTAAAAATAAAGTAAATATCTAAGCTCAAGAAATCAATTTATTGGAAAAATAGAAAAGGTTATAATAATCATAAGACAATTCCCTCAAAGAAGTCACCCGCAGAATTTACTATAGCCTCAATCAGACTCCAGAATATGGCACTTGCAGCCTTCACGGTGCCTCTAGGGAGAACCTCAAACACCTCTTTAATCCTGTCGATAAGCTGGGCATTAATGTTACGGCTAGAGAGGTTGGTGTCTTTCTCAACCACGCCCCACACGTAATTATCCATGGGATTTACAATCAGAGGGCCAGATGTTGGGGCTGGTTAAATCGTAAAAATTATCTGACAACCACTTCTGACTTTTTTCTGGAGGTGTGGCCGGAAGCTGAATCTTGTTGCCTCACATATGGTCTCCCAGCAGTCACCCTCTACAACAAATGCTTGACCACCGTGTTGAAAAACTCCACATAGCCATCTGAATTGAGACTGAGACCCTGTTCAAAGATGTGAAGTGGCATGACATCACTCTCAGAGGAGACACGCCCCAAAACAATCGAAGTTTGGGGAAACTTGCTCCTCCTGACATGAGGAATGTCATATGGATTGTAGGCAAGCTGGACCTGACAAAAATTATTTTCATCAGAGAAGAACCAGGTTGTTCCTGGTTCAACAGGATGTTTTCACTAGTCTATGTTAGTTAACTTTGATACTTTTAAAACTTCAGTGATTAGTGCCGTTCACTGTTTATAGATATTCCAAAGCAATTTAAAAAAAAATAGACTGTCAAAATTAACCCGAACACACTGCACATGCTTTTGTTTTCATGAGACATTGATGATAAAGCTTTGAAGTGATTAGTGGAAAATAATATCATTGAAACATTGGGGGATTACTAAAGACGTTAAATAAATCTACATCTACCAGATGTCGACACTTTGAAAAGATCAGAAAAAAAGTCACTTGGCTGTTTGGGTTTCACACGCTCTTAGTGAAAAGAACAAATCTGATCGTCGATAAGCAAAAACGAAAATTATTCCTAATTCAACATAAAATTTTCCTTTTTAGAAATGTTTCACCTGTCATTTATTTCCATTGAATGTCACATAGTTTCCCAGTTTCAAGGTAAACCACAAGAGAACATTGAGATTTATGCTAATATATAATTATTAGTTTTCTTGATACACACTCTAAGTACGTAGATAAACTAGTAGGAACAATAAAAAGATATATCAGTGAGTATGAGAAAATTTATATAGACAGCAAAATACCATTGAAGCCAACAATGATGCCAAAAAAGTTCTCTCTATCCTTAAAAATGAAACCGTGCCAATAAATGTTATGAACGAGTGTCTGTGTATGAATAATAAAATAGAAAGATCGTAGTTAGATTGTGTTATGTTTTCCCAGATATTTTTTTACCAATTATGATTGATTCATTTCAGTAAATTTCTTTCTTTTCTGCTGTACCACATTTCTTTAATCATTTCACTCCACGCAGAGCTATAAAGCCACTAAGACGTAAAGAGTTATTGAGCGTTTGAAAATATGAGAAAAATATACTATTAAGGCGAGAAAACAATAAAAGAAGAGCGATTAAGAAAACAGAAGTTAACAATTGACATTGCATTCAAATTAATGAAGATCAAAATTGACTAGGAAGCAAGAAGCTGAAAGAAAATTCCACAAACGAGAAGTGCGATAGATGAATGTATTAGCATAGAAATAATGGTTGCATCTAGCAATTTTAACTGTAAAACGATGAAACCTCACTGCCAAACTAGTACTGCGCTTAAATTGAGAAAGTCTAGGTACCATAGAGTAAAGTTGATCAAAGCAATTACAATGGAAGGTATTTATAATAAAGGCACAGCGAAGTTACGTCAGGACGGTGGGATGTGACTAAAGCCGAGATGCCATGTCAGGACCAGTAACATTTCATATTATTCTTTGGATTTTATCGAGAACCTCTAATTATATAGCAGGGGCACCAAACTAAAGGTGGCAGCAATATCCTAAGCAAGGAGGAATGGTAGACTATATAATATGAAAAAAAAAAAACTATTTATGCTTTCATGTATTAATCGCCCGTAGTTTAACTTACCTGTATTTATGCAGACAACATTTTTTTTTATTTTTCTGTTTGCCAATGCTCAGTTTTTGTATTGACCTCTGCTATATACCCTAAGGATATTAGCACGTGAGTGAATATAATGGATTCGACTGGAATTCGAACTTGGCTCTCCGATTACTCAATCCGAGCCGCTATTCATTACTCCTTCTTATTATAAACTAAGCTTAATTTTCTTAATGCCATTTCCCTTAAGGTTGTTAGAGATTCTTCAGATTCCGTTTCTATATTACCTGCGAAATTCCATGCTTTCGCAGGAAATAGAATAGAATTGTTTTCCGTTACCTTTTCCACTGTTTGAAATTCAAAATTCTCTTTCTCTTTCCTGCTACTCAAGGCTAAGACGGCACCGTTATCTAATCCATGACTTGAAGGAGAAGAAACAGGTTCATGACTTTCCAAGGTGCATTTGTGAGGAAATGAAGGCAGGAGGCTCCGCTGGAATTTCACTTTCTGCATATCGCAGTCAGACTAACGAAACATCCACGCATTAATGAAATGGACAAAGCCCGAAAATAATTTTAAGAGATTTTATGTTTATTCATTCTTTTTTTTTTATAGATACAAATATTTAAGTAAATGCTCTGTTTATAATAAACAGTATTAACGACATTTAACGGCCTGAATCTGTCGCGAAATCGGTAAAAGCACGTCAGTCTATATGACAGTTCCGTATAGGACAGAAGTTCGATTCCTGTCGGACGACGCATATTTTCTATGACAATTTCTCAGACATTCAGGCCGGTAAATGTTGTTAATATTGTTTATTATAAACAGAGCATTTACTTAAATATTTGCATCTATAACTATAAAAAAGAATGTATAAACATAAAAATGTCTTAAAACATATATATATATATATATATATGTGTGTGTGTGTGTGTGCCTTAATTAACTGAAGTAGCTGCGTCATCTATTACCTGTAGTAGAGTTTTGCGCCATTTAAAAGTTGGAAATATAAATTCGGATTTTCGAAGCAAGGAAAATCTTTCATCCAAGAAGATTGACGCCATGTATAAAATTACATGGCGTCAATCTTCTTGGGTGAAAGATTTTCCTTGCTTCGAAAATCCGAATACACATCTAAGCTTCGTAACTATAAGATTTGAATGCTTAGATTGCATTATATATAAAACTTTTTAAGAAGAAAAAATAATAAAAAAATAATAGTGATATATAAAATTCCAAATCAAAAATATTCGCTGTTTGGTTGATTCATTTTCTACGAATTATCAACCCTTTGCAGGCTATTTAGAGCCAGAATTTTTTTTTTGATAGGGTATATAACAATGGGTTTGTGATACAAGTCTTACTAATTAACCCATAGCTAGGGGAGAAGAACTGGGGTTATATCTTTCCGAATAGTATTTGAGGGTAAGTGAATATAACGAACCCAACTAGAATTTGAACTCGGCTCTCCAATTAACAATTCCAAGCATTACACCATCTGCACGTCCAAGCTTAAAGCAGCGGCTATTCCCAAGCGGTCACCCATTTAAGCTAGACCTGTCTTAACTTTGGTGATCGTAAGCGATGTGGTCGTGGACTAAACCCTGACCAGGGAAATTATTATTGTTGTGTAGTTTACAATTCACTGCTAACGAGGCGGGATTTTTTTTTTTTACCTCGAATGGAAACGTATATTTTCCTGATCTGAACTGAGTTTAATGTAAAACTCCAACTGCATCAGAATATGAAGATTTTGCCATTCGTCAATATATATTCATATAAAATGATGAAAGTCTTTAATTGCGAGAACGAAATAAGATAAAGTTTGTTCTTCCTGATGCTGTGTCATTACTTTAAATTTAAGTTTGTCTTTAAGAAAAGGCGAAAAAAAAAAAAAAAGGATACTGATCCGATGATACGGATGTTTTCGTTTTATTTTTCTCTTATTTTCCTCTTTATCAATATTTACTAAACTGACTTTTCTACAAGCAGCTTGTAATGATCGGATGTCATAAATATCTTTAAAAAAACACATGTAACCTCATCTCCGCACACACCTTTATAGTGTCATGGAGACGAAGTCGATCGAATAAGAATAACCTATTTTAAAAATTCACAAATGCATTGCAAAAAAATGAAGGAAATAAAAATAATTTTACAATATGCGTATTTGCGAAGCCGTCTTCGAAAAACTGAAGGACATGCAGCATTTTTGCCAATAAAAAATTGAAAAAATAATTTATTCAGTTTTGATAAAAGTTCCTTTCATTTTGATCAATCAAATTAAATTAGAAGAATTTTTGAATGTGCATATCTATCTATCTATCTATCTATCTATCTGATAAAATATAGTTTTATGATATTCTGTATTTATGGGATAGAGCGTATGTAAATATGAAAGTGGACATTAAAGTCCACACTCAACGCCAACTGTCTCGTTTGTGCTAAGCGCAATCGTCAGGCTATCAATTGCGTTAAGCAGGAAACTGTCGTCTTTGGGTGTTGACTTCAATGTCCAGTGATATATATATATATATATATATATATATATATATATATATATATATGTATGTATTTAAATATTGAATGAACTCCCGATGATCTCAACCTATGCAACACAGAGAGAGAGAGAGAAGTCATTCGTTACATGTTCTTTATATATATATATATGTATATACGCACACACACACATACACACACACACACACATATATATATATATATATATATATATATATATATATATATATTTATACATACATAATGTTTCCTTAAATACGACTGACAAGGTATTGAGGTTAAGGTTTAATAATTGTCGTCTTTTCTGGATTTAAATTATGTACAAATTATCCAAATCTTTTGTATATCCAAGCGCTTTCGGCTATACTTCTGCCGTTATCAAGAATGATTTCATTTTTACTTTGAACAGAATTTTAAGAAGACACACGTTAGATCTCTCCGACCATAGCTTAATTGGGTCTCATTTAAATAGACATGGAGTCCTACCAAACTCTCTCCGTACCATAACATACTCCTTAATAATACAAATATAATAGCCTCGTCTACATGCAAAAAGAGGCTAAAAATAATGGCAACATTATCAACAAAAAAGAAAAAGCCAGCACTCAATTGTATCAGATACGAACACGACCACAGATTTGTGGCCGTGATTGGAAAATAAGAAATTCTTCAAACTCTAGATATATACATAAAGCAATCTATATATCCATTTAGACAATTTCTACATAATTTACACCCTGAAAATACAATTATAAGAATACAAGAAAAAATAAATAAAAATAACCACAGTAACTTGTCATCCATATTTAATGAAACTTGTATAAAAGAACGATTGCCCCCCCCCCATATATATATATATATATATATATATATATATATATTGTCTAGGCAATGCTGTGTTAGGCAATATTTTTCGACCAATTTGGATGTTTTTAGTCTTATTTTCCAAATACACAATTATATATATATATATATATATATATATATATATATATATATGAAAGTTTTTTGCGCGTGTGTGTGTGTGTGTGCGTGCGTGTATGTATATGAGTGTATAAACAATCATTACCTTAAATCACCTAATGCAATGGCCTTAAAGATACGGGAAGGAAGGGCTCGTTTCCCCTTTACCCCACATTCCTTAATCACCCAATGAACGATATATAAAGAGACTACTACTGATATAATGACAAGTAGTATGAAGATTGTAGTGAGGTCTAAAACTGACAGTCATCTTGTCATGTTGATTGGTAAGTCTAGTCTATGTTATGCTATACTAATCAATCTATTTATCTATCTTTACATGCGTGATGACTGCGACTCGAACTGGCACAATACCATCGCTTGATAACAACTGATATATATGGGGCTCAGATGTGTTTTTTTCATCTTGCTAGGGTCTTATATTGTCTTACGGAGATGTGGCAACATTTGGCGTCTTTTTCAGTATATGTTATATAAATGCCGCAGAATGTGTCATGATTGTCTTCTTTCTGAGCAGGAGTAGAGACTTATTGTTTTCTGTTTAGGGTTGTGTTTCAGATTGCTTCTAAAGTCTATTTCATTCTGTCCATTTGTATCTTATCTTGTGTTGCTTGGAGGGAATTGTTTTACAAAAATACAGTTGTTGGAGTAAAACTAATTAAGGCAATTATTGAGTTGTGAGATATTCATATTATCCAAAGTCATTTAAAGTACGCTCCGAAGGATATAAACTCTTAGGAAACCTTGATGTACACGGAAAGGTCTATGAATAGCCCGCAATCTATGGATATATATATATATATATATATATATATATATATATATATATATATATATATATATATATATATAGGGCCGAGTTCGAATTCCAGTCAGATCGATTACACTCACTTACGTGCCTTGGGAAAGGTATGTATCCTCTTCTTCCCCCTCTCAGCTAAATAGCAGGACAGACCAGCTTTTGTAACCTTGGTTGACAACTGGTCTACCGCAGAAAAAAATGGCAACCTACTGCAGGAACAAATCTGCCTCGTCAGTCATGTATCGAAAGATACATGATCGCCTAAGCGTGTATCACGCATGGCACATAACTGACTGATGATCGAGTAGATGGAGAGACGGGGATCATAAAGACACGGCAGATACGTTAAAGAGAATATATCCACGAGAATAACAAAGAACAGGAAGTTATAGTGTAGCAAAATCGCCTACGATTCCTACAAGGAATATGGCGCACACACACGCGCGCTCGTGCGTGCGCACACACACGCAGATTTTTTTTTAAATAGTAAGATTCACCTTGGGGCTAATCGATGAAGAGGGTTTATATTTGTGCGGATTCGTGTGGAAGATAACGGTTAACAGCCACCTGGAACAGATTAAGATTACAGTGATCGAAGAACCATTCTCTTTACAGTCGGTTCCACATAAGAGTGGTTAGCAGGAAGAAGCTGTTCGAGTAGAACCCACTTCTCGCAGGTGATACATAACTGGCATGGCGTGTCCTTGTCGTGAAGGGTTGAACTGGTGGTTCGTCCGAGCATTTTCTGAGGAAGTATCGATAGAGAAAGGAGGCTTCGCACATCTAGCCTATATATATTTCAAACTAGTCACAACACATTACATTGCATTTAGACATTGATTCGGTTGTAATACTTTTGTCTATCCCGTGGTATTACGTCAAAGAGACGTATCTTGAACTTACGATCTGCGTCTGCTATTCCGCGACTGTTATCGTCGTATAGAAATTTCTATGTCAAAATAACAAAATATCATCTTTGATGGTAGATATCTTTGTTTCGTGTCTGTATAACCACTCTGAGGATGTCCCATGTGAGTCGAAAGCTTAGAACCAACTTATTAAAAAAATATCCAAATGTTGGACAATTTTTGTCTTCATTTTCACCAAAAATTAAAGCAAACATTGAAACGGCTCATGATCAGACATAAGAGACACTAATCTTCTGTTATATTTAATACCATATGTTTAAATATATCGCATCGAATCCTAAAGGATTTTTCAGGACTCGATGCAGAAGGTACTGGGCGGCAGTTTTGTCTTATTTTTGGGACTCATCAGTGGTGCGCATCCACTACCGAGAATTGAACTCGGGCCGTTACGACATGGCGTAAGAGTTATACACTTTGGAGCAACGGATCTCGATGCCGGTGGGTTAACAAGCGTCAGCTCTTCCCAAATTCGGATTTGTCACACGGCGGAATTTGTGAAGAGCTGACGCTATATTGAGTTTGGTTAGTTACCTCTCCGTCACCATCCAGTACTGGGTCCGACATTTAGCAATTTCTACATGTCGAACCTGGAAAATAAGATATTTACAGATTTAAAAAAAAATCCACCTACCTTATGTTAGTTAAAAATACAGATGAAATACTTCAACTTCAAAAACGTTTCCAAAATAATTCTGTTCTTAAATTCACGTATGAACTCAATACTAATAATAAAATTCCCTTCCTTGACATATTGATAAACACAAATAATAACAAATTTACTATTTCGCCATACAAAAAACCTACAAGCATAAATTCATGTACACTTAACTACAAGAGCGAATGCCCATATTACTACAAAATAGCAATTATAAAGAATCTAATACATCGTGCAGAAACTAATTCATCCACAAAACAGATTTTTTACAGTGAACTAAAGAATATAAAACAAGCACTTATTAATAATAGCTCTCCAAACTATATAGTTGATGAACAAATATGAAGCTTTCTTAGAAGTACCAATACTAAGCAAATAGTACATAATACTGCATCAACTAATTTCAAACATATTAATCTCATATATCGTAATCAAATGCATACTGATTATAAACAAGATCAAAGTATACTGAAAAAATTGTAAATACTAATATATCTACAACAGATCTGAGCAAAATAATTAAATTAATCATATACTACACTAAATCTAGTATATCCAACTCAATTATTCGCAATGATTCTTCTCCGGTTAGCGATTTGCAAAAAAAAAAAAAACAACATAGTTTACAAATTCAAGTGCCCTTTGGGTGATTGTATCTCCAACGGATTAAATAATATTTATGTTGGTCACACTAAAAATACTTGAAATTACATTTGAATGATAACTCTAACATTTTTAGGCATTTAAAATGACATGCCTGGCGGCATACACAATTCCGGAAAAACATGAAAACAATAAACAAAAACTAAAAATTCTTGAAGCTATATACATAAAACAGTTGAAAGCTAAACTGAAAAAAATAAACTATAAACTATGGTAACAGAAGCCATTGGTTTATACCAACGGCTTCACACACTTAATACTTCTCATTTTCACTCTCGCGTGTTCATGTGTGACGTCATGAGCTGCGGTGCGATTTTCTCTTCCAGCGTCTCGTATGCACGAGTTTGTCCTTGCTTGGAAATCTTCCATGTAAACATATACAGACTATCATTATTGTCTTGTCCGTGTATTGTTTAATATATTGTAATGTAATTGTCATCTTTGATAATGGCTTATGTAAGCCGAAAGCTTAAATAGGATTAAAAAATATGTATGAATATTGTGATTGTCTTTCTTCTTTTAATGTTATCAAGCTTATCAGACGATATGAAAAGAATTTACATAAATAGACAAAATTTGTCTATATTATTTAATGATACATATATATATATATATATATATATATATATATATATATATAGAGAGAGAGAGAGAGAGAGAGAGAGAAACTGTGGGAGAGAGCTTGCTCATAGACTTGCAATAGAATTCGTGGCTCTTAAACTATTATAATATTAAATTCCTTTTCTTATTTGTAGTGTTAAAAATGTAGAAGTGTCTTCACCAAATGAGCCAATGGTGTACCCCCTTCTCCAAAGGAATCAACGTTAACACGGTTTTTAACGACCCAGGAGTGGTCATCTCTGGTTGGTCAAAATGCTTCTGGGGATAGGTGCAGAAAGTGAGGCTGTAAGGCATTTTTGGGCTGTCCAACATCACAGATAGTGAAGTAAGGACTGCTTACAACTCAATTACACTCAGCATTCCATGTAAAATCACTAATGGATTTTTATGGGGTAGGACATGAGTGTTACCATTAATAATACGAAATGTCAGCAGTTGGCGCGTATTTGAATGTCTATGACGTCAGAAAGCTGCAGCTGAAGCTCCGCCCTCTATGTTATTCTCGCCACACTTTTTAATGTTCCATTTAGACTATGGACGCTACTTTATTGAACTGACAAAACTTGAAGGCATGCAATCTCATTTTCGATTTCAAACATCTTTCTATATTTTCCTTAGTATGTCTTCCTTTCATCCCTTCTATATTTTTCCTTTTGATGTTGATTTTTCTGGTTTTCTTTTCTTTTGATCTTCATTCCTCTGTCTATTCTGTCCGCTCCGCCATCCTAAGTTATTTCATATCTCAAAATAAATTTAATTTCCTCCTCATTAGTCTTATTTTTGTCTTTTTCTTTTTTTACTTTTATTTCTTTTTCTGTTATCGTTTCTTTCTTTTTCCTTTCTTTTTTCTTTTCTAGTGTTTTTGAAGCTTTTTCTGTATTATCATTCTTTCTTTCTTTCAATTTCCAAGGTTTTTTCTCGAAGATCCTTCTTTCCTTCGTTTTTTCGTCCTTTCTTTCTTTGTCTTTTTTAAGGTTTTCCTCTAATAATTTCTTTCGTTCTTTCTATTTTGATGGTTTGCTCTCTTATATCTTTCTTTCGTTCTTTCTTTCTTTTTTTCTTGAATATTTTTTTCTGTAATATTTTTCTTTCTTTGTTTCCTTCTTCCTTTCTTTTTGAAGTTTTGTTCTGTAATGCCATTCTTTCTTTTTTTCTTTCTCTGCCTTTTTGAAAGTTTCTGCAATATATTTTCTTTTTTTCTTTCTTTTTTTCTATTTTGAAAATTTGTTTTATAATATCCTTCTTACTTTTTTATTTTCTCTGTCTTTTTTATTTTTTCTCTAATTTCATTCATTCATTCATTCATTCATTCATTCATTCTTTCTCAATATCTCCTCATTTCTCCGTTTATTTATTAAACGTACTTCCTCTATTTTTATCCTCTCTCTATTGTCACGTCTTCTTTTTCTTTGACTTCATTATTATCTCCCCTTACAAACTAGACCATTTGCCTACACATAGCAATCAACATTATTATCTCCTGAGTATAAATTCTGCAGTTGTTGCAGGAAACAGTTGGACATGAGATTTTCTGGCAATTTACAGAGAAAGTACAAACATATTTTCGGCTTTATTTTAGTGATACTAAAGCAAAATGATTAAAAATATCAACTTCAATAATTTCATTTTTCTTGCACATCTCAAAAGACGTGTGCTTTATGCAACAAATACTTCCCCCTTAAATGTTTGAATTCTTAATGTTTTATATTACTAGGTTCTTAAGGAGTCATGTTTTCAAAATTTAACGATTTTTTTTCAGAAAACACCCATTGTCAATTCTCATAATGGAATTTAAATTTTATCTAATTTCCAATAAAGATTTTGCAAACTGTCCTTACATATATTTACACTTATAAATGTAAACGACAAGAGGAAAATTGTAATAGTTGCCGACGCGTTTCGTCTGATGCTGACTTTCTCATGACAAAACGAATTGAATTTATTAAACGAAGTAACTAATAATAACAAAAACAAAATGTCCTTAGCAAGTGGAAGAATTTAGAGAACGCTATTTTTAATACTATTAACTGAAAATTACGTCAAGTGCTGTCACGTGTGGAGATATTTTTATTATTGCTTTGTTGACGGATTCAGCCATTTTCTTTAAAGTAATTACTTCAATCCCAAACACACCTACAGAACAGTATCAAGAAATCAAAAGAAAATGGTTGAATCCGTCAATACAACAATAATAACAATATTTTTATACGTGACAGTAATTGACGTAATTTTCAGTTAACAGTATGAAAACAGCGTTCTCGAAATTCTTCCATTTGCTAAGGACTTTTTGATTTTGTTATTATTATTTACTTTGTTTAAATAAATTCATTTCGCTTTTCGCCTTAACCAAGTCCACACTGGACAAAACGCGTCGACAACTATTACAGTTTTCCTATTGTCATTTATATTTATAAATATTGTCTTTTCTACAGGTTAACTCTGAGAAATTTTACATATATTTACACGTTTTCTCAACTTTTAGATATTCATGGACAAAGTATTTATTACAGAAAAAAAATAATTTATGGGCTAATATTTCAACCGTTAATCATTTTTAAAAAAAAGTTTCATTTGCTTTTCTAAATTTGTTTTCTACATTCGTTATTTTATTTTATTTTTCTCTAGATATTTTTAAAATTTCTTTTCTTTATTCAATTTTTCTCCACCATGTTTTTCATGTTTACTTATTTCGTTGTAGCTGTCTATTCCTGTTCGTCTTACTTTTAAAAAAATGCTAAGATTTATAATTGTCTGTTAAATATTGATAGCATTTGTTTTATTTTTGCGTTGAAACCTGAATGCTAATACGAGTTTTCATTGATATTATCATCCTGGATGCATCAATTGTTGAAACGAACTGCGCCTATAACTGCGATTTTTCTTATCTGGTAGATTAATTGCTGTAGGGTTTGCTTTGGCTTACTGAGGGATTTACCAGAGTCAGTAATTAAGATACATTGAAAGGCATCATATCAAGTGTTGATCAGAATATGGTGCTCAGATTCTATACGAAAGTAACGAGATCAATAGATGAAGGTTTAAGAGAAATACATGCGTAAAAAACGACGGTGTATCTGGCAGAAAATTTAGTAAAATAAATATTGTGTCTGGAAACATGGCTGGGTATCATAACTACATATTAAATCAGAATTAAATTAGAGAAATGAAGAGTTTTATTTGGAATAAAAAACAAAAGAAAATACTTGAAAATATAATAATAAGAAGAAAGACGTACAAAAATCTTATTTCATTTGTTAACAAGACTAACAGATTATTCAGAAGAGAAAATAGAAAGCAGAAGATTAGAAATTAAGTAAGAGAAACCTGACATGTGGCCTGAATGATGACGAATTGTTGCTTCGTAAGGCTATTGTGGTTTTATGTTAATAGAATGGATGGTTTGTTTATGCCTGCGTGAATAACATGACCACGCAATTTATATTTGACGTAAAATACCACAAAACATAAAATACAAGAAGGAACAAAGATGGTTTTTGTCATGGTCCTGATTCCTTGCACCACGGGTGATAGTCCAAGGTAGACCCAATAAAGAAGAACTCGAACACAGGTATGGAATAACACAGATGTATTACAAACATGAATATATACAGAGAAGTAGAAGTGTTAGTAGGAACAATCAAATTTAGTAGAGAGAACAATGTAGACTCGACCAGTATCACTATTCCAATGACTTCCATTAATTGTCTGAACGCAACTCTGTTTCGGACTGCCTCTGACTCGACTCTTGACTCGACTTGAACTACTGACTCGACTTGAACTACTCCTGAGGCGCAGTATTTATTAAGTATGGAATAGTCCATTATTATTATTATGGGTAAGATCCCATAATAGTTTTAAAATAATAACATTTGTAATTATTTGTGTATATTGATATACATGCGTAGAAGTTAAAGATCTGTAGGTGTTATGTTCCTTAGACTGTGAATATTTTTATCTGAACTCACAAAAGTTGAGTTAATTACAAAGCCTAGAAATGCTGAATAAACTGTTGCTTTAGAAGAATGTTTCAAAGAGAAAAGTTCAAGTTGCTTGTTTGGAAATGTTCTGTAATGTTTGTAATATAGTTTGGAAAAGTTTGTACGTACGTGCATGCGTGAATATGCTTTTAACATCGGACCGCCCATGGTCGAGACGAGAATCCTTTTGAGACTACATCTTGCTGTGTATTTTTGCATAATAAATATTGTGAAGAGAAAAGAGAATAAGCGAACTCGTGTCTTCTATTTATAGATAATGTAATCACGTGACAGGATCGCAGCAAATTGTCAGGAAACTTGACTTGGTCACGCGCTGGAAAAATATTTGTACGTGGGTGGATTGCAACGCCCAGTTGTGCGTATTGATCAATTAAGAGTTGATATTTACTGAAAATCTGTATGAAGCTGAATAAAATTCAACATTGATAAGAAAGTGGTAACGGGATGCTAAACTATCATCCAAGGTCTAATTGTAACAGAGACATTCCAATTGAAGAGTAGGGGTTAATTTAATTGTTAGTGTCACTAATTGTAGCTTGGTATGGCTATCATCTAACATCTAAGCTCCTAACGCTGTTATAGAAACATTCCAATTGAGGAGTACGGTTAATTCAGTTATTAGTTTCACTAAAAAAAAAAGGTAAGCGTTTCTCATCCTTTTCTAAATACAATAGCATTGTATGGTGAATTTTAAATGAATTTTTAAAAGGAATGGTAGTTCAAGAAATATGACACATGTGTTTTCATTAAGATAGATGAATATGACACGCGATTTTCGAAGACTAGTAATATCATATGTAGTTACATAAAGACATAATTATGACGCATGCGTATTTACAGATATAGATAGATATAGTAGTTTCGTAAAGATAGATAAATATGACATACTTGACCTTTTTAAGATACATTATGACATATATGGCCTTGTTAATATAAATAAGGATGACTTTGTTACGATAAATAAATATTTCATATCATCGCTTGTTAAGATAGGTATATAAAACGTATGTGCACTTGTTAAGATAAGTAAATATGATATATGTGGCCTTTATAAGATAGATAAATATGGTATATATAGCCTTGATAAGATAGATAAATATGTGCCCTAGTTAAGATAGGCAAATAAGACATATGTGGTCTTTTGAAGATAGATAAATATGATATATGTGTCCGTGTTAAAATAGGTAAATATGACATAAGTGTTCCTGTTAAGGTAAACATATATGACATATGTGCCCTTTTTAAGATAGGTAAATAAGACATAAGTGACCTTTTTCAGGTAGATAACTATGACATATATAGCTTTTTCAAAGACAGATAAATATGAGATATGTGTCTTTGTTCTGATATGTAAATAAGATGTGAAATTTTTAAAATATGACCTATATGGCCTTGTAAAGATAGGCAAATAAAACATGTGCCCTTGTTAATATTGGACATCCGAGTTCGAATTCCAGTCGAATTCATTATATTCCTTTACGTGCTAATACTCTTGGGAAAGTTAAGAATGCTCTTCTCCTCCTCCCAGCTATAGGTAAATAACAGGACAGACAGGGTTCTATAGACTTGGATGGCAACTGGTCTACCGCAGAAAGAAACGGCTCCCTCCTGCGAGAAAAAATCTGACTCGTCAGTCATGTATGGAAAGATACAGGACCAGTCAGTCAGTTATATGACATGTGTGATACACGCTTAGGCGATCATGTATCTATCGACACATGAATGACGAGGCAGATGTTTTCCCGCAGTTGGTTGCCATTTCTTTCTGCGGTTACTATCCAAGACTATATAAATCGGCCTATCCTGCTATTTACCTATAGCTGGGAGAAGAAGATATAGGTAAATAACAGGACAGACAGGGTTCTATAGACTTGGATGGCAACTGGTCTACCGCAGAAAGAAACGGCTCCCTCCTGCGAGAAAAAATCTGACTCGTCAGTCATGTATGGAAAGATACATGATCGCCTAAGCGTGTATCACGCATGGCACATAACTGATTGACTGACTTTCCAGTCGAATCCTTTAGATTAACTTACGTGTTAATATCCTTGGGAAAGGTATGAATCATCTTCTTCTCCCAGCTATAGGTAAATAGCAGGATAGGCCGATTTATATAGTCTTGGATAGTAACCGCAGAAAGAAATGGCAACCAACTGGGGGAAAACATCTGCCTCGTCAGTCATGTGTCGATAGATACATGATCGCCTAAGCGTGTATCACACATGTCATATAACTGACTGACTGGTCCTGTTAAAGTAAATAAATCTGACATATGTGACCTTGTCAAAATAAGTAAATAAATCATATGTGGTCTTTTTAGGGTAGATAAATATGATATGCGTGCTCTTGGTAAAGAAAAATAAGATATATGTGACCCTGTTAATATAGATAAATATGATATGCGTGCTCTTGTTAAGGAAAAATAAGATATATGTGACCCAGTTAAGATCGATAAATATGACATATGTGGCATTTTTAAGGTAGATAAATAAGACATATGTGGTCTTTTGAAGATAGATAAATATAAATAGCCTTGTTAAGATAGATAAATATGACATATGTACCCTTGTTAGGATGGGTAAATAAGACATGTGGTGTTTTAAGGTAAATAAATATGACGTATGTGCCATTGTTAAAATATGTAAATAAAACATATATGACTCTTTTAAGATAGATAAATATGATATGTGTGCTCTTATTAAGATAGATAAATAAGATATATGTGATCTTGTTAAGATAGATAAATATGACATACGTGACCTTTTTACGGTAGACAATTATGACATATGTGGCTTTTTACAGTAGACAATTATGACATATGGGGCCTTTTTACGGGAGACAATTATGACATATTGTTTCCGAGGAGAGATATATATCTGCTTTTTCAAAGAACAATCGTTATAAAGCTTTGGTGATTTAATTACAGATCATCTGAAAATATATTAATTTTTTTTTTAATTCATTACAATTAATGTGGAATAGATATTATTAGGTAATCTAGAAGGTTTAAATGAAAACATTAAAAGCCAAATAAAACATAGATAACTTATATATAAAACAGGTTTGGTCATATCGTTTGTCATTTATCGCATTCTGCGAGCGTGTAATAATGTCAGTTGTGCCATATTTATTCATTATGTAAAATTCATCGGTTTCTGGAATCAAAACGCATATTAATCTTCTCAGTGAAACTTCTGCAATCATTGTTGAGCCGGAAGAAGAAGCATCAATCCTTGAATGAATGTTTTATTAATGTTTCATGTCGTTTCAATTGACTTTTTGTTTGAAATCAAAACAAATTATGCGCATGTCCTTTTAAGTTATTTTATTTGTGCTAATAACTTCAAATGGAAAAGAATAAAGCATGATAAAAATACGACAAGAACAAAATATAATATCATATAAAATCACTTGTAAAATCGTACTGATTATTTCAGGTATAAGTGTCGATATCTAAAAGAACGCCATTATTTTCTTATATACTCTAATATAAAAAGTAATTTGTTAGTGAAACGTAAGTAGTTTTGTTTTTACCTAAATATTCCTTTGTGGTAGATTTTTTTCCTTATTTCTTTTGTTGCTTTCAAACCATTCCTATTTAGCTGTCATTTGGTTGATTTTTGTTCAACTAAATCAGTTGAGAGAGAGAGAGAGAGAGAGAGAGAGACAGACAGACAGACAGAGAGAGAGAGAGAGAGGGAGGGGGAAAGGTAATGACAACTGGCCCAGAGAATTTTAATATGACCTCTCGAACTCTACACTGTCACTGAGTATAAATAATAATTATATCGAAATGTACTAAATGAGATTATATAAAGATTAATATAAAAAAATGAAATTTAAAAATGAAATTTAGAGAAAATTTGCTCTTAATATTTAGTATTGGTTTCAAATTTTGTGGATCTATTCTCTTATATTTTTCAAAATCGAATAGTTAAACGAAATTTGATTGATTTATTTATTTTTCTGTTTTAACGGCATATCAACTATGTTGATTATTTTATATCGAAAATATTTTTTGAAAAATACAAGGTTTATAAACAATCTTCTGTGTTAGTTGCATCACACTGCCTCTAAATCAGTGTTATTCAGTATTTCAATTTGTGGTATAGACACTCTCTACTTTTATCTTCCTGAAAAGGTCCTCGTGATGTTATAAAATCGTAGACGTACAGAAGCGAGATCGTTATGATCGGTTTGAATATATTTTACAGTTTGTAAACCTCATGACATGCTGTGCATTCAGGAAGCTTTCATATTTTTATGACATTTAAAAGATCCAAATGAAATGAATTTATTAAATATTATTTTGGTTGAAAACCACCGAATGTTTCTGATATCGAATAGCACTTTTGAAAGGGTATGTTTTTCTTGTTTTATTCCTGTCACTGGATCTAACCAACGCTTTTATCCACTGTGCCGTGTGTCCTTGAAGACATCTGTGTATGAATTTCTGGGTATTATAAACCTAATGTCTTCAGCAAACATTTTTTACCAGTGCTCATATTGCAATTTTTTGCTGTTATCATTTCATGTTTTTACCAGAGATCATATTGCAACTTTTTTGTTGTTATTATCGCTTAGATCCAGTGGCAGGACCCAAAGAGTGTGAGTTCAATACCAGGTTAAGGCAGTGGAGAACTTTCAGAGGGAAATTAACAGGAGATAACTGATAACTGACATCCATTAAACATGGTACGTGGAACTAAAACAGTCTACCCCAATGAGCAAAATAAAGGGTTCAGTTCGACATTCGAACCACCTGAAGAAGACCGGAGCGTACAACGGCCGAAACGTTGTGATAAATATGGCGACAAAGATTAGGACAATAGTCTGAATAATTTAAATAAAGTCTCGAGTAATGCTGAAAGCAGTTTCAATTAAATCGATTAAGATGATAGTACAATCGGCAAAAATTATTCTGAAAAACAAAACAAAACAAAAAAATATCAGAAATGAAACCCAACATAAGAAACATGAATTTGACTTTAAGCAGGTATATATCATTCTGGATCCTTCCTAAACCTTACAAGATTAGAATTGACAACTTTGATCTCCCAAAACAAGCAAAGTGATGATGATGATGATGATGATGATGATGATGATGATGATGATGTACAACGCCTTACTTCTAATAAAGCTAGGCAAATTGTCAAGTACGAGTTTGATTTCATGCTTAAAATATAATCCCAATGAGTAGGTTCCCTTAGTGGAGGGGAGGGTAGCATAAAGTTAAAAAAATAATAGCCTTAATCATGCTTAAAATTGGCTTTTTAAACTAATCTGAGCCTACTGGTAAAAGAAAAGTTATTAATAAAAAAAAACAAAAAAAACAATGCGATTCCAAAAATATATTCCGTAAAATCTTGGAATAACTTTAAAGAAAAATTAAAAAAACAAGTCGAATTTGAATTCGTTTAAACGCTTTACTGTTGATGGGAGTGCTGAGAAGTCTAGTATCAACTTATTTCCCCAATGAACAAAGATCAGAATTTCTTTTTGGGTTTCTTCTTGGTTGAGCTAAGACCTTCACTGAATATTAGCAGAGCAACTAATATGAAGGAAAATAATAATAATCGCTAATTAAGATGCTAGGCGCTGTACATGAGGAGGGAAGAGGTTGCGTTTCATGGGAATATTTTAGGAATGGAACGATGGTTTCTTTTTTTTCTTTTTTTCTTTTGAAAAGACGTAAAAATAATGAAGAATAAGTCATTGTAAGATGATAAACATCAAGTTTCTAATCTCATAAATTATAAAATTTGTGATTTATAGCTTTCACTTTTTATTTTCCTATTGACATTGATTTATCATTTTTCTCTTTCCAGGTAAGTAAGAGATTATTTCCCTATGGGTCATTCGACAGAGAAGTTTGAATTCTATGTCTATAGCACCTGTTGTTTATTTAAGGTAGGTGTGGCCTTTTTCTTTTCCCTTAAAAAAGTCAAAGAAAAGAACATACATAATCATGCATAATCATTTTGAAGTCGAGTTTTGAATTTCCGCAGTTTGTATCTAATGTTCAAATTAAAATCCCAAAAATGATTGTCTCGTTTGTTCACTGATGCAGTTAACCCAGGTTAGATTCATTTTAAATTTGGTTTACCTTCGGGTAAATATTGATTTTGTTTTATATTGAAATACCTATTGTTTCAAGTTATCCACTTCAATATTTACATTATTCGGACTATTGTCCTCATCTTTGTCGCCATATTTATTACAACATTTGGCCCGTTGTACGCTCCGGCCTTCGTCAGGCTCAGCCTGAGTGTACAACGGCCGAAACGTTGTAATAAATATGGCGACAAAGATGAGGACAATAGTCCGAATAATGTAAATAGTGTACATAATACTTCATCTGAGAAATATAGGCAGATACTGAAGGGTCGAAACGTTGTGATAAATATGGCGACAAAAATGAGGACAATAGTCTGAATAATGTAAATAGTGTACATAATTCTTCATCTCAGAAATATAGACAGATAGTGAAAGGCCGAAACGTTGTGATAAATATGGCGACAATACACACACATATATATATATATAGATAGATATTTACATATCTATATATATATATATATTTATATATATATATATAAAGAAATATAGTCTTAAGATATGCTATATTTATGTTATATTTTAGTGCTCAATATCAGAGACAGAGCGTGTGTAAATATAAAAGTGAACATAGAAGTCAACACGTAGAGGCTACAGTCTGTTTCATGCTAGATGCAATAGTCAGGCCACAAGTGCTGTTTGTTTTTCTAGGCTATATATATATATATATATATGGGTCAGTGGTGCATTGTGGGTCATCTATTTTGGCGGTTTTAAGTGTTGACTTCTATGTTCACTTTTATATTTACACACATATATGTATTTACATATGTATATATATATGTATATATATGTATATATATTTGCATATATATATATATATGTATATATATTTGCGTATATATATATATATATATATATATATATATATATATATATATATATATATATATACACAGAATGTTTCGCTGTACCACTGCTCATCAGTGGGATTAGACATCCCATCCGATTACTTCAAGCCGGGGTCGAAACTCGACCGATTTGGCATCAGTCAGCGACTCGGAAAGAATAAAAAGACAAGAGGAAAAATTACTCTTAGCTTCTTGTCTTTTTATTCATTTTGTTCTTTTATAGATACACTCTACCTGAAAAAAATTACACAAACACACGCGCGCGCACACACACACACACAGACATATATATATATATATATATATATATATATATATATATATAAAGAAAAGAGGAAAAATTATCTTAGTAGACGCGTTTCGTCCTCTTAGGTACATTATCTAGGCAAATGTAAGGGTTTTATTTTGTCACAAGTATTTATATACAGGAGCAAAACTGTTTCTTGTTCTTCAAATTTTTAGGTGTCATGCAATTATAATTCAATGTCTAGTAATTGAAATATATATATATATATATATATATATATATATATATATATATATATATATTTCAATTACAATTCAATTGTATGGACTTCAAAGCTGAAAGACGCGGTAGTTTTGGTTAATTATTTTATTTTCCCCAAGTAGTTTCAATCTTATCCAAGGTCATCTTCAGAGCTGAATTGCTAAGACAAAAAAATTAATGTAATTGATAGTTGTGAATTTTCTTTGTAAATGCGCATGAAAAATTAACGTTAAGAATATGTAAGGGTGGTAACTTAAATCAGATTTTTTTATTATTAATATTTTAAAATACTCAACATGCAATTCAAAATAAAAATACAATTTGAGCATCCCCAAATATTGCTTTTATACGTATTTTAAGATATGGTTCCTATACTCATAATTAATCTTATTTAGTGTTGGCTGCATTTTTTTTATATACAGCACTTCAATAATTTGAAATTTTTGTTTTTATTTGTTTTCATGATGGTGTATATTTGTATTGTGAATTAATATTTCTCTGAAGCGTCAATATGGGCAAGAATTTTCTTTTAAACGTTGTGCAATAGAACTTGAATCTGACATGTGTAAAGTAAGCTTCTTTGATAATGTTGTTGTCATGGAGGCAACATATATACTTAATTTATTGTCAGAGACAAAAATTGATATGCAATGTCGGCCTTTTGCAAAATATTAGTTGACGGGGAAGAGTTATTGGGATTGGTTAAGTTGGTTGTATTAAATTTAGTATACTATATATATATATATATATATATATATATATATATATATATATATATATATATGTGTGTGTGTGCGTGTGTATGTCTGTGTGTGTGTATGTGTCTGTGTGTGTGTGTGTATGGAGAGAGAGAGAGAGAAAGAGAAAGAGAGATAGCGTCCATGCAGAGAAAGAGGCGAGAAGCTATTAGTCTGTGTTTGAGGTGAAGATGCAAATTAAATAAATCAACGAATTTGGAGAATGACAATTTGTAGTTGAAATTGTTTTCCTCTCTCGATACAAACTACCGGGCACTTGAAATATCCTTACGGTAAATAAAACAACTTACAAAGTAGAAAGAATTTGCCAGTCTTCAGTTCGTATGTATTTCTTATACAATGCATGGCATCCTCATAGGAACATATAACAAATGTCCAGTAGCCATGTATCCACCATCATAGTATATATTTTATATCTAATTTCATAAAAGTAATTAGGCTCTCATAAAAAAATGAAAATTAATTTCATAAAAAGAAATTTAACAGTTACTTACCAATGACAATCTATATTTTACATAGAAAATATTTATTACATTATATGGGAGTTGGATTTGTGAAATGAAGTAAATATTTCAAATACTTGAATCGCAAATATCGAGTAGTTTTTATGGTACTTTCGAGAATAAAAGATTTTTTTAATTTCAAAATATGATGATCTTTACACTTTAGATTGTCTATGCTGCTCCACAAATTTGGCCTTTTTCCAGTCATTGTAAGCTGAGAAAATAACTTCCAAGAATCGTTCGCATTTCCATCGCGTTTAACTCTCACCGATTATATCTTTCATCTATTTAAACTATTTTTAGTGAATGATTCCCAGGAATAAATGAAAATAATTATTTCTGATTTCACTAATGTCAAATTAAGGTCAATTTAAGTTAGAAACTGGTATTTCCGATGAAACTGAAAAAGATATAATAAGTTTGCAATTTATCAAATGGTGGTAGCGGATGATATGAGTCTGATTTCTGAGGTCACACTGATATCGTTGGGTTAGAATGTTCTAGGTGCTATCTCGACTCTCATATTGCATCTGAAATATAATGGAACTCCTAGAGGTGCATAACATTCTGAAACCTTCTCTGACCTTCCATATTAGCCCATAGATTAAAAGGAGGAGCTTCACAATAGCAGTAAGACGCAGGGTCAGTCTCTGGAGATAGTTGGCCTTGACTCCATTTTATCAGGCACCTCTCACAATCAGCTTTATTAGGACTATTCAAGAAAAGAATCATCAGAATGGATCTGTATTATTCTTCTTTTTAAAAGCCACCGTTGGCTTACGGAAAGTGGGTAATGGGAAAAAAGCATTTTTTTGCACATCTTTTGCTTAGGGTTAGAGATAAGACTAATCTTTAGACTTATTTTTTATAATTATATTCTTGAATTTGTTTATTTTTATTTTATTATATTTATTTATTTTTGTATATTTATTTGGTTCGAATATTTCGCATCTGATTTTTTAAAATTTTTACTTAAGGGTTGTTTGTGGTTTCGTCTTTGGATTTCTGATGTAGCAGTAGGTAGGGCAGTAGAAATTTGTTTCCGTGTCTGCAGGAGTTCTGATATTTTGTTTTGAAGTTTGTTTTAAAAAGTGTATATTCTTATGACGTTTCCTTTGGATTGTACAGTAGCTTGCTATATTACGTATGTTTGCAGGCATTTACCATTGAGTGGACATTTGAAATTTGCTATAGGGATGACGTTTGTAGGGATTTGTGGTGCACTGGTGATTTTGAATTCATTATGATTTATAGTACATTTTAAATACAATGAAGGGCTAGGTTTAGAGTGTAATATAATTTATACAGCTTAGTTAATGTACGGAATGCAATGATATTTTAATTATATCTGGTTTTATATTTGTTCTAAATGATTATTCAATATTGAAGAACTATATGTGTGAGGCTTGATGTTTGCATGTAACTTATCAATTTCTGCTTTTCTACTTGTTAATTCATAATTGCTGTTTTAGAAATATTCGCTTGCCACATCTGGCAGTAGACACAATTCCCGGAAATTGCAGTTTGTTCTCCGGAAACCTGAAACAAGGAAATTCTGGAACTTCATTAACGCTAGATTTGCCGAAACCGTTAACCAGGCAGGTGATTCCTTAATATGTCCGCTTAGTACTCGCAAGCGTTTTTATCTCGTGACAGATGCTGGCCAAGTATAGAAAGAAATATCAACACCTGTAAAATTTCAGCTTGACATGTTCATATAGAGAAAACATAATGTGTTCGCATTTCTCTGGTGGGTCGAGGGGTTGGCGAGATGCATTCAACGTAGAGATAAGTAAATGTTCTGCAACAGATGTTTTTTTCATGTAATTAATATTATCGTAAGTTTTTTCGTGATCGAATATATTTTTGTTCATATATATATATATATATATATATATATATATATATATATATATGCAAGTTTCGTTGAAAACAAAGGAGAACAAAACTTACATAAAAGAGGGATTGCTGCCCAAGTTCACAATATATATATATATATATATATATATATATATATATATACCGTGTGTAACAGCAAAATTGTTCAAATCGTGTAACGGCCAAATTTTACGATTAAGCTTAGAAATGATTAAAGATATCTTACTGGAATTCTCTGAGGTTTTTATAACACTACTGGACTCTTCTTTGAGCATTAAGAATGAATTATTACGCTCCAAGCTTAACAGAAGAATCGTGATAAAAATGACATGTTCACAAATAATTAATCATGACTAATGATCCAAATCTCATAAAGGATTGAAATAAAGTCCATATATATATATATATATATATATATATATATATATATATATATATATATTATTTCAGGATATGTATTATTCCAGGATCATTTCCAACTTATTCAAGATGATCTTCACCCTCTTCGAACTTCTAACTTTCTGTCCTAGAGTAACAAGTTACTCCAGAGGTTTCACCTACGATTTCTTTTTCTCAGTCATTTTTCAATGCTCTTAGGACTGTCATGGGTGAAATTTTTCTCTCTCGTGCCAAACGTCTTATGGATTTAGTTGGATCTTTTGTAATTGATCTCTTTAGTTCTAAATTGAAATGATGATTCCTCTTCCTGTTGTGACCAACTGATCCAGTTTTCCTCCCTAGTATTCCTTGTTTTTTAAACTTATTCACCGTTCTCTCAATAGTTCTTAAATGGAATTTGAAGATGGAAATCAGAGTATGAATGTTGGTACCATTACTGGAGGCCTGAATGATCTTTTTTCTTCTCACCATTGCTCACTTGGGAAGATATAGTGGGGCTGACACAAAAGGATTTTAACCTGTTCTCCTTCTAGCTGAATGGCCCAAAGTTTTTTTCAGTGATTCTTACGACAAATAGAATCAAGATGGCTAAACGTCTGATCTAAAAACCTGGATAAAGGATAAAGGATAAAGGAAAATCAATTGGTTTACTGTTTTTGTTTTTTTTTGTTTTTTTTTTATATTAAAAATTTTGTATGGATGGATAATTATGCTGGCACATGATGTGAACAATTTTGTTGTTACACACGTTATATTAATCCAACAGTTATATATAATGAATACCCCGTATTTAAAATAGACGCGCATTTTTTATTTATTAAGCAGCGTGTATTGCGTCTATCAGCCAGCACATTCGAGAAATTATAGTAAAGCAACTGCGATCTACTATGCAGTGGAAACAAGCGTTTGATGCTGTTTGCTTTACCGCTCAACCACGAGCAAAGTCACAGGCTATATTCTCACTTTTTAAGGAAAATATATCCCCTTTAACAAGATTATTGTTCTCTAAAGCACAGTTTCATGACGGAAAGAAGAAAGAAATCATTTTCTAAAGAATTAATGCATTAATTTTTATCCGACAATTATATTACTTATAACGTTTGAAATAATATATATTTCGGATTATATATATATATATATATATATATATATATATATAGCATCAACAAAATTGTCTAAATCATGTAACAGCATAATTGTCCTTCCAACCAAATTTTTATATCTAAAAAACGCTAAACCAATTGATTTTCCTTTATCCAGGTTGTCAGATAAGACGTTTAGCCGTCCCGATGTTTATATATATATATATATATATGTTTATATATATATATATATATATATATATATATATATATATATATATATATATATATATATATATATATGTGTGTGTGTGTGCAGATACGTAGAAAAATAGGAAAGAACACGTTAGATAAATAATCCGGAGTTCTTTAATATTTTTATTTTTAAAAAACAGTGCTCCATACAGAAGTAGAGCTTAAATTATAATTATTTATTAAAAAAAAAGTTTCCTTCGGTACATAAGAGTTCTCATGTTTCAAAAACGAGAGCAGAAAACCTCAATATATTTATTCAAATTAAATTGAATTAAAGTATCAAGTCCTATTTCATCCTCAAGCGAAAATTTAGGAATAACCAATTTTGAAATTTACGCATCTTTATAAGCATGTTCATTCACAAAATTAATTACTATGGAAACGGCTGAGGCGACCATTTTGGTAAGGGGCCTAAGAGATAATTTTTATCCACATATCAGTCACCTTCGAAAATCTGATAAAATGAGCTGAAGATCCGTTAGGTGAAACCTTGGTTGGTAGTTTCTTTCTCACTAGGATTTTATATACTCTACTATACTTAGTGTATTAAACGCGTTTACGTCTTTTCATTTTTTACGCGGTAGTTTTTTTGTTTTTGGCTAGGCAATGCGGTGTTAGGCAATATTTTTCGACCAACTCGGATGGTTTTAGTCTTTTTTTTTTCAAATACACAATTATATATATATATATATATATATATATATATATATATATATATATATACCGTCATCCACAGACAGACTGTTTCGCTATATATATATATATATATATATATATATATATATGTATGTATTGCGTGTGTGTCTCTGTGTGTGTGTCCTGATAGAAATCGCCAATTTATTTCCCATTTCCCTCCAGTAAACCGCTCCTTTACTCAAAATGTTCTCTACCATTCAATGTTTCCCGTGTCCTAATTGCAAGGGAAGTCTTCGGCTAAGCGAGTGATTTCCCCTTGTAGGAAGCCATATTTTTCTTTACTAAGGATATCCTATATTTCTACGCTGTATGGCTGTTTAAA
>OZ010589.1:107872379-107879879 GCA_963932145.1 Acanthosepion lycidas | reverse complement strand
TAGATCTTTCAACGTCTCTACAACTAACTTGCAAATGGTTTGTTTAGAACAATATAAAGGCGCTTTAGAGATTTCTACGATTCCCAAAGTGTACACTACTCTACGCAGAGGTAAAGATCCAGGGGCAGTGGGTAAAAAGGGGACTGTGGGGGGGGTGATTAGAAAAAAGGGCTGCCAAAGGGCGGTAGAAATGAAATTATGAAAATAAATAATTTTTCTCTTTTTTAAATGCAAGTCAGACTTGTCCGCCGTAAAAAGTAGGAAATTAACACGAAGAAAATTAACAAGTTATACACGAACGCAATAATTTGTTTTGTCGTCTGAATTAAAATTTGAGAACGTTTGTTTGTATCGGCTGAAATTATCTAGACAGGACGCGCCACACGCCGGCCTGATCACACAGCCGTAGTGTAAGGGGGGCAATGCTTACTTTCGTAGGTGTACCGATGTAGTCATGCATTGTCGTCTGGTCTTTAGTTGTATTGCATGCGTCGTATCCGTAATACTATAAAAGGCTCTTCGTTCGAGAGAGGGTGATATGGATGTGGCCTGAGAGATAACGGGTTGGCAGCTAGGAAACAAAAAACAAAAGAAAAAAGGAACCATTGATTCAATCCGATGCCTAATTCAATTGAACATTTATGGCGATGTTTGAAAGATGCAATTCATCATCTATAAACATTAACGATATTGGTGGGAAAATACATTGTAAGAATCCTAATATTGTCAACAAAGAAAAACAAATCCGTTTTGCTGCGGTGAACCGATCATCATACATTCTTTTTCTGGGAACACTTATTTGAGTGTATCCATAACAAAACTTATAAACAGAAAATATATTAAAATATTTGTCGGATTTAATTCATTTTATATGGTATGTTGTCATTCTTTACGTTAAATTACAATTTCAGAACAGATATGTAAAATCGACTTTGTTTTGTAAAAGCAGTAATTCAAGCATTACTGAACGGCTATAGCACGTCAGACTTAATGACGGTTCCGTATAGGATACAGATTCGGTTCTTGCCGTAGGGCGCATATTTACTATGAAATTTTTTGTTTTTTAAAAATAGTAATTCTAGCATTACTGAGCCGGAAGTGCTCTATGACGTAACGGTCATAGCACGTCAGACTAAACGATTGTTCCCTATAGTCAGAGGGCGCATATTTTCTATGAAACTTTTCGAACATTCAGGACAGTAAATGTAATTAATACTGTTTAATTAAAGAAAAATAGAGCATTTACTGAAATAAGTGTATCTATAAAAAAAAGAAAACGTATAAACAGAAAAATATATTAAAATAATTGTCAGATTTAAACCATTTCATATAATATATAAATTTATATCACTTTCATTATATTTGTATGGATTTTTGTGTAGGCGATCTGTTTAATAACATACAGGCCTGAATCTTTAGTAAATTTTCTCGAACATTCAGGCCAGTAGACAAAAGTAAATAAATATAGTGTTTAATAAATAAATGAAGCGTCTACTCAAATACGAGTATCCACTTAAAATAACGTTTAAAGTGATTAAAATCAGTCAGATTAATAAATTTAAAAAATTGTTTATTTATATATAAATATTTATAAACGGGGATCATATCATTCATATACAGGTTCGTGGTTAATGTATCTTATTTATATTGTTTGCGACGATGTATTCTCGCCATTTAAATCATTAACCTCAATATTTGTTTTTTGTATGAATGATTCATAAATTTATAAATTATAATTGCACCTTTTAATTGAAATTAAAATAACTGATCCAAAGTGCAACTCTCGGATAATAAATGTGACATTACTGTAATTATTGAACAATATAGTTCATGCCATATTCACGGAAAATCTACCAGTAAAAAAGAATTCTCTATATTTGTACAAAAACGCACAACCTTAAAATTTAAATTCAAACTCAGCGTTGCGACCGCACGTTCCAAAACAATAACACATTTCTCATAGCATTTTTTTCGGATTACATCTCTATTTTCGTTATTACTGAGAAGTAAAAACCCGATGATGTCTGTAGAAACAGACGAAAGCTTGTAAAATTAAAAAGACCTTATGCAACTGGAATTTATAAACGGGGATCATATCATTCATATACAGGTTCGGGGTTGATGTATCTTATTTATATTGTTTGCGACGATGTATTCTCGCCAGTTAAATCATTAACCTCTATATTTGTTTTTTGTATGAATGATTCATGAATTTATAAATATTTATACATATATATATATTTAAGACATGTTTTTATGTTTATACGTTCTTTTTATAGATACATATATTTAGGTAAATGCTCTGTTTATAATAAACAGTATTAACAACATTAACCGGCCTGAATGTCCGGGAAATTTTCATCGAAAATGTGCGTCCTCCGACAGGAATCGAACGTATAACCATCATATAGTCTGACGTGCCTTTAACCGATTAGGCCACAGAGGTAGCGTTCGGTTAGCATATAAAGATAAAAAATGTCTTAAAAATAATTGTCAGACTTTGTCCATTTCATAATGTATGACGTCATTTGTTTACATTTAGATATGCATTGAGCAGATATGGATGTATGAGAGAAAATCATGGAGAATTGTGTTTAAAAACAGTAAAATCGACATTGCTAGCCGAACGCTCCTTGATAATATTCAGTGGCACTTAATACCCGCTAGTAATTTGCAAAGGAAGCGCATATTGAGCAAGAGTGAGGATTGTGGGATGGGATCACTGTTAGATTGGTTGACCTTTTAGATCTTGCTCTCGGTTCTTGAAGATGATTTAGACAAGCAGATACCTATATATGCATACACACACACAGACACACAGACACACACACACACACACATATATATATATATATATATATATATATATATGAATATTTATACATATATATATATATTTATATATATATGTGTGTGTGTGTGAGAGAGCGAGAGAGAGAGAGTTAAAGATAAAAACAGATCAGATCCAGATAAGAATCAGACAGGATGATAAAATAAAGAACAAATAGGAAGCGTATAACGATCTGTCATAGTTTCACTTTTATTAAAATCTTCGTCAGGGATTGAGAGAAACACTACACCGTCAGACACCGTCACAAACCGCAGTGAAACTACGCTACTCAACAGATGCATACGGGTGCTAAAAAAACTCATCCACGAACAAAAACATCATCAGAACCCTTTCCGATATAGCAGGCCGCGGAAAATTTATAATAGACTCCAGCGTCTACATTGAACAGTTAGAATTCCTCCTGATTAGCCACAACACCTCCACACAAACCTATAAACAAACAGTAAACACAGACACATAAGGGTGTCAACACAACTGTTAAGAAACTATTAAATTATAAACCAAATCTTGGTTTAGATTAATAGAATACCACCTCACCATACCTACACTATACGGCTTACCCAAAACACACAAGCCCACTATATCCATCCGACTTATTGTGTCCGGATTAACTATGTACTCCTGAAATTAGCTAGGGCCATTGCAAAAGTCCTGACACCGTTCATAAGAACCATTAACACAACACATGTAAAACACTGTGCTGACTTACTTCAGAGAATGCGGAACGTAAATATGGATGACATGGTTATGTCGAGCTTTGACATCCAATAATCATACACCAAAATACTCATTACGAAGTGACCTAAAAGCTCCCATTTACGAACACAAGAGAGACTTGTGTTTCAACAAACGATCTAACTCTTCTGTTTGCATCGAAATGATGCTACACATAACATTGATTTCACTAATGCCTCCCTAATTAAAATAGAACACATTTTTTTAAGGAGAAAATACACCGAAAACCTAATAATAACATTATTACCAACTATAAACACACACTTAAAACATTACATTACATCGCCATCTTTCTTTGAACCCATTCTTAAGGAATGTAACATATTGAGAAATCACCTCAAAAATTCGAAAGAAAAGCTTCCTCAACTCGTCCACAAAATTGTAAAAATATGAAGACTAATTACTGGCCACTGTTTAAATTTCCTCAATATTCTCTACAAGCTAAAATTTGGCTAACCTATGGGGTCACCTTTCAGTGGTGTCCTCGCTTGCCTTTTTCTAGAATTCTTGCAATCCGGTTCATTTAGACACATCATATTAAACAGTTCGACTTAACTATATAATGATATCGAGATGACGTCTTCTTATGATATTCCCAAGATAAAAACCTGTTAAACATAACAATGAAACCCAATAAGGCTGAAGCTAACACTGAATTCAAACTTGAATATTAAATAATCCGTTCTCTAATTTTATTCGCTATCTTACTAATACGCAAGAGGAGAATTAGATCCTAAAGTTTATCGGAAACCCCAAAACAAAAACGATCTAATGGACTTCTATTCTCACCATAACCAAAAGATAAACACTGAAGTAATAATAGAATTCTACCTCAGAGCCCTTAGGACATGTAGCCTGGAATACCTAAATGATAAAGAGAAATATATTTAGAAAACTTTTAAACTTCTCCACTATCTACATCATTTTATCCTCAACGCTAGAAAACGAGTTTACAAAATCCACAAAGCCAAAAACAAAACAGACACCACGAATAACGCTTCTAACAAAATTCATAATCATGGCGTCTAACACTCTTATATATATATATATATATATATATATATATATATATATACTAAACTCGCAAACAAATTAGTCATTCCTAATACTAGGACCAATACAACAATCGCTAAAACAATTCGAAATATAATAACGAAGAAAGATAAACACAACACCAATTCATATTCCGAGATTTATTAAAGAAATTGTTTACAATGCAAACATTTTTATACTGGGGAGACATCACGTGATGTAAAAGCCCATATTTACGAACACAAGAGAGACTTGTGTTTTTAACAAACAATCTAACTCTTCCGTTTTGCATCGAAATGATGCTAGACATAACTTTGATTTCATTAATGCCGCCCTTATTAAAATAGTACATCATTATTTAACATCGAACACTTAATAATAACATTATTACCAACTATAAGCACACACTTAAAACATTACATTACATCGCCATATTTCTTTGAACCCATTCTTAAAGAATGTAACATATATCTATCTAATATAAAGAATACATGCTTAAAGAGGTCAGCCATAAATTAGAATCATGTGACACGTCGTTGTGCGGGCTTAAAGAACAAAAGGGAAAACTTCAGAACTCCCACTAGACAAATTTCAAGGGAAACATGGTAGATTGATACACACACACACACACACACACACACACACACACACACACACACACACACACACACACACACACACACACATATATATATATATATATATATATATATATATATTGCGTATTTGGACAGCAATCCCTTTCATTATAGTGGCTAAAAGTGTAGCCGATAGCGCTCGGACGCATAAAACATTTGAACAGTTTTTTACATAATTTACGCCCAGAAAAGAAGAAAATTATGAGGATCCGTGAAAAATTACCGTAATTCACCATTTATAATACGCATTTTTTCTAAAAGATAATAAGTAAAATCAGTGGTGCGTATTATGTACAGCTATAAAAAATCTTTAAAATTCCCGTAAAATAAAATAAGAATTATCATAAAACTAAATTAAAATAATATTATTGTATGTCTGAAATCATTTTTTTAAAATAAGAGTAGGAAATGCTGGCCATAATGAAATTGGAGAGGTAAAATTTATAGGGTTTGATTATTAAACAAAAGGTGCGTATTATGCATGAGTAGAAGCATTTTCCCCACACTTTCAACAAAATTTTAGCTGTGTGTATTATGCATGAAGGCGTATTATACATTGGAAATACGGTAAATAGAAAACAACCGCAATACCGTCAGTCACTTTTAATGAAACATATATATATATATATATATATATATATATATATATATATATATATATATATATATATATATATATATATGTGTGTGTGTGTGTGTGTGTGTAATAACTATAGATATTATATATAATATTATATATAATCCCCAAAATTTGGCGACGTAAATTCTTCTCCGTAACATCGGGTCTCGTGGTATTATGTGATCTTCAGTCAGGTCAAAAAGACTAAAAACAACCCTAGTACATACCCCTAATCCACGAGGCAAAGTAAATAAAAAGGTCAACAGAATTTCCTGTACGTATAAAAAGAAAATAAGCAAATAAAACTTCACGTCAGAGATCGTGAAGGTTTGAATGATTACTGAGAAAAAAGGAAATTAAACCTGACGGACTGTGTTCGAACCCTTAAGCGGATGGCCGATGGCATGGTTTATTTATCTATTGCAATAAAGCCCTTCAAGACTCGGAGTATAAAGTTAACTCTGAGATCAATTCCATTGCAGCTAGATTAACAATCGATAGTCGTGTAGATAGAATAGATAAAAGCCAAGTAGTAATAAGTTAAAACGATCGCAAACCTACTGTTAGTTTCGGACAGAAGTGTAGACTCATTGACCCCAAGACTGAAAAGGTATGACTAGAAAGAGGATTTTAGATAAAATTTCTAACGATTTGAGGAAAAGTACTGGAGGTGAAGCAGTGAAAGAAAACAATGTAGCTAAGGGGTTTGAGAAAAGAAAAGTGTTTGTGCAGGTTGATAAATGAGATGAAATAATATCCGCGCCCTGGGTAAGACGATAAACTACATGCCACAACAAGGCCTCTGATCAGAAGGTTTTAAGGAGCTTGGAACCACCTCTTAATTGTTGGGGTTCCCAGGTCCACCCTGACTCGCGGTGGTAGCGCCTGTTAGTTTTCCAGCTTTGGGCAAATAGTTAAAATCCAAGCTGGAGTCAAAACTATGAAAGTGTAAAAATAAGTTTTATTACCAGCAATACGTTCTTGCAAAATAATTATTAGCAGCAATGGATATCTGAAGCAAAAAATATTACCAGCAATACATTTTTGAAAAAAAAATATGAGCTGCATTTCGTTTTTAAGGAAGAATGTTACCGGCAATAAAAATCTTGTTGGCATTAAATTACCAATTGAGGTTGATAAGCCGTAAAAGAAACCAAACCAAACGAAACCAAACCAAACGAAATAATATCCTTCATATTTTGGAGGACCTGACGTTTTTTGATTGGTTTTGATAGAATTTTTTATCGCCTTACCAACCTCTTGCAGGTTATTTAAAGCCAGAATATATTGTTAGAAATTAAGAAATTTTGGGAGGATAATGATTTTTACCGATACAAGTTCTGCTAATTAACCCGTAGCTGGGGACAAGAAGAGAGGAATTTAGATCTTTCCCAAAGTGATTTATACCTAATTGAATATAACTAAGTCCACTGGAATTGTAACACGTCTATCCTATTCCAAGCCGTTATACATTAAACCACTAGCGCATACAAACTTACAGCACCCGTTATTGTCAAGCGATCACCCATCTAGGCACTGACCCGGTTTGATGTTGCTTTACTTTGCTAATAGTTCAAGAACCGTTGTTTCACCATATTAAGACCGTCAGTCATTTTCGACTGAAT
>OZ010589.1:107834879-107867379 GCA_963932145.1 Acanthosepion lycidas | reverse complement strand
AAATACACCACACCAGGTGTCATAATAGATTGGAAATATTAACACGTACCTGTTGCTACAATAAATATCTTATTCAGTAGCACTGATTTATTTCTCTGTCTATAACCAGTAGGGCATTCCCAGTAGGGGCTGATGCATTGGGCATCCTCGGTAGGGGCTGATGCATTAGGCATCCTCGGTAGGGGCTGATGCATTGGGCATTCCCAGTAGGGGCTGATGCATTAGGCATCCTCGGTAGGGGCTGATGCATTGGGCATCCCCAGTAGGGGCTGATGCATTAGGCATCCTTGGTAGAGGCTGATACATTGGGCATTCCCAGTAGAGGCTGATGCATTAGGCATCCTCGGTAATGGCTTATTCATTGGGCATTCCCAATAGGGGCTGATGCATTAGGCATCGTCGGTAGGGGCTCATGCATTGGGCATTCCCAGTAGGGGCTGATGCATTAGGAATCCTCGGTAGGGGCTGGTGCATTGGGCATTCCCAGTAGGGGCTGACGCATTAGGCATCCTCGGTAGGGGCTGATGTATTGGGTATCCTCGGTAGGGGCTGATGCATTGGGCATTCCCAGTAGGGGATGATGCATTGGGCATTCCCAGTAGGGGATGATGCATTAGGCATCCTCTGTAGGGGCTGGTGCATTGGGCATCCTCGGTAGGGGCTGGAGCATTGGGCATTCCCAGTAGGGGCTGATGCATTAGGCATCCTCGGTAGCGGCTGGTGCATTGGGCATTCCCAGTAGGGGCTGATGCATTAGGCATCCTCGGTAGGGGCTGGTGCAATCGGCATTCTCAGTAGGGTCTGATGCATTAGGAATCTTCGGTAGGGGCTGGTGCATTGGGCATTCCCAGTAGGGGCTGATGCATTAGGCATCCTCTGTAGGGGCTGGTGCATTGGGCATTCCCAGTAGGGGCTGATGCATTAGGCATCCTCGGTAAGGGCTGGTGAATTGGGCATTCCCAGTAGGGGCTGATGCATTAGGCATCCTCGGTACGGGCTTGTGCATTGGGCATTCCCAGTAGGGGCTGATGCATTAGTCATTCTCGGTAGGGGCTGATGCATTATGCATCCTCGGTAGGGGCTGGTGCATTGGGCATTCGCAGTAGGGGCTGATGCATTAGGCATCCTCGGTAGGGGCTGATGCATTATGCATCCTCGGTAGGGGCTGATGCATTAGGCATCCTCGGTAGGGGCTGGTGCATTGGGCATTCCCAGTAGGGGCTGATGCATTGGGCATCCTCGGTAGGGGCTGATGCATTAGGCATCCTCGGTAGGGGCTGATGCATTGGGCATTCCCAGTAGGGGCTGATGCATTAGGCATCCTCGGTAGGGGCTGATGCATTGGGCATCCCCAGTAGGGGCTGATGCATTAGGCATCCTTGGTAGAGGCTGATACATTGGGCATTCCCAGTAGAGGCTGATGCATTAGGCATCCTCGGTAGGGGCTTATTCATTGGGCATTCCCAATAGGGGCTGATGCATTAGGCATCGTCGGTAGCGGCTCATGCATTGGGCATTCCCAGTAGGGGCTGATGCATTAGGAATCCTCGGTAGGGGCTGGTGCATTGGGCATTCCCAGTAGGGGCTGACGCATTAGGCATCCTCGGTAGGGGCTGATGTATTGGGTATCCTCGGTAGGGGCTGATGCATTGGGCATTCCCAGTAGGGGATGATGCATTGGGCATTCCCAGTAGGGGATGATGCATTAGGCATCCTCTGTAGGGGCTGGTGCATTGAGCATCCTCGGTAGGGGCTGGAGCATTGGGCATTCCCAGTAGGGGCTGATGCATTAGGCATCCTCGGTAGCGGCTGGTGCATTGGGCATTCCCAGTAGGGGCTGATGCATTAGGCATCCTCGGTAGGGGCTGGTGCAATCGGCATTCTCAGTAGGGTCTGATGCATTAGGCATCTTCGGTAGGGGCTGGTGCATTGGGCATCCTCGGTAGGGCTGATGCATTAGGCATCCTCGGTAGGGGCTGATGCATTAGGAATCCTCAGTAGGGGCTGGTGCATTGGGCATTCCCAGTAGGGGCTGACGCATTAGGCATCCTCGGTAGGGGCTGATGTATTGGGTATCCTCGGTAGGGGCTGATGCATTGGGCATTCCCAGTAGGGGATGATGCATTGGGCATTCCCAGTAGGGGATGATGCATTAGGCATCCTCTGTAGGGGCTGGTGCATTGGGCATCCTCGGTAGGGGCTGGAGCATTGGGCATTCCCAGTAGGGGCTGATGCATTAGGCATCCTCGGTAGCGGCTGGTGCATTGGGCATTCCCAGTAGGGGCTGATGCATTAGGCATCCTCGGTAGGGGCTGGTGCAATCGGCATTCTCAGTAGGGTCTGATGCATTAGGCATCTTCGGTAGCGGCTGGTGCATTGGGCATCCTCGGTAGGGGCTGATGCATTAGGCATCCTCGGTAGGGGCTGATGCATTAGGCATCCTCAGTAGGGGCTGGTGCATTGGGCATTCCCAGTAGGGGCTGATGCATTAGGCATCCTCAGTAGGGTCTGGTGCATTGGGCATTCCCAGTAGGGGCTGATGCATTAGGCATCCTCTGTAGGGGCTGGTGCATTGGGCATTCCCAGTAGGGGCTGATGCATTAGGCATCCTCGGTAGGGGATGGTGCATTGGGCATTCCCAGTAGGGGCTGATGCATTAGGCATCCTCTGTAGGGGCTGGTGCATTGGGCATTCCCAGTAGGGGCTGATGCATTAGGCATCCGCGGTAAGGGCTGGTGCATTGGGCATTCCCAGTAGGGACTGATGCATTAGGCATCCTCGGTACGGGCTTGTGCATTGGGCATTCCCAGTAGGGGCTGATGCATTAGTCATTCTCGGTAGGGGCTGATGCATTATGCATCCTCGGTAGGGGCTGGTGCATTGGGCATTCGCAGTAGGGGCTGATGCATTAGGCATCCTCGGTAGGGGCTGATGCATTATGCATCCTCGGTAGGGGCTGATGCATTAGGCATCCTCAGTAGGGGCTGGTGCATTGGGCATTCCCAGTAGGGGCTGACGCATTAGGCATCCTCGGTAGGGGCTGATGTATTGGGTATCCTCGGTAGGGGCTGATGCATTGGGCATTCCCAGTAGGGGATGATGCATTGGGCATTCCCAGTAGGGGATGATGCATTAGGCATCCTCTGTAGGGGCTGGTGCATTGGGCATCCTCGGTAGGGGCTGGAGCATTGGGCATTCCCAGTAGGGGCTGATGCATTAGGCATCCTCGGTAGCGGCTGGTGCATTGGGCATTCCCAGTAGGGGCTGATGCATTAGGCATCCTCGGTAGGGGCTGGTGCAATCGGCATTCTCAGTAGGGTCTGATGCATTAGGCATCTTCGGTAGCGGCTGGTGCATTGGGCATCCTCGGTAGGGGCTGATGCATTAGGCATCCTCGGTAGGGGCTGATGCATTAGGCATCCTCAGTAGGGGCTGGTGCATTGGGCATTCCCAGTAGGGGCTGATGCATTAGGCATCCTCAGTAGGGGCTGGTGCATTGGGCATTCCCAGTAGGGGCTGATGCATTAGGCATCCTCTGTAGGGGCTGGTGCATTGGGCATTCCCAGTAGGGGCTGATGCATTAGGCATCCTCGGTAGGGGATGGTGCATTGGGCATTCCAAGTAGGGGCTGATGCATTAGGCATCCTCTGTAGGGGCTGGTGCATTATGCATCCTCGGTAGGGGCTGATGCATTAGGCATCCTCGGTAGGGGCTGGTGCATTGGGCATTCCCAGTAGGGGCTGATGCATTGGGCATCCTCGGTAGGGGCTGATGCATTAGGCATCCTCGGTAGGGGCTGATGCATTGGGCATTACCAGTAGGGGCTGATGCATTAGGCATCCTCGGTAGGGGCTGATGCATTTCGCATCCCCAGTAGGGGCTGATGCATTAGGCATCCTTGGTAGAGTCTGATACATTGGGCATTCCCAGTAGAGGCTGATGCATTGAGCATCCTCGGTAGGGGCTGGAGCATTGGGCATTCCCAGTAGGGGCTGATGCATTAGGCATCCTCGGTAGCGGCTGGTGCATTGGGCATTCCCAGTAGGGGCTGATGCATTAGGCATCCTCGGTAGGGGCTGGTGCAATCGGCATTCTCAGTAGGGTCTGATGCATTAGGCATCTTTGGTAGGGGCTGGTGCATTGGGCATCCTCGGTAGGGCTGATGCATTAGGCATCCTCGGTAGGGGCTGATGCATTAGGCATCCTCTGTAGGGGCTGGTGCATTGGGCATTCCTAGTAGGGGCTGATGAATTAGGCATCATCAGTAGGGGCTGGTGCATTGGGCATTCCCAGTAGGGGCTGATGCCTTAGGCATCCTCTGTAGGGGCTGGTGCATTGGGCATTCCCAGTAGTGGCTGATGCATAAGGCATCCTCGGTAAGGGCTGGTGCATTGGGCATTCCCAGTAGGGGCTGATGCATTAGGCATCCTCGGTACGGGCTTGTGCATTGGGCATTCCCAGTAGGGGCTGATGCATTAGTCATTCTCGGTAGGGGCTGATGCATTATGCATCCTCGGTAGGGGTTGGTGCATTGGGCATTCGCAGTAGGGGCTGATGCATTAGGCATCCTCGGTAAGGGCTGGTGCATTGGGCATTCCCAGTAGGGGCTGATGCATTAGGCATCCTCGGTACGGGCTTGTGCATTGGGCATTCCCAGTAGGGGCTGATGCATTAGTCATTCTCGGTAGGGGCTGATGCATTATGCATCCTCGGTAGGGGTTGGTGCATTGGGCATTCGCAGTAGGGGCTGATGCATTAGGCATCCTCGGTAAGGGCTGGTGCATTGGGCATTCCCAGTAGGGGCTGATGCATTAGGAATCCTCGGTACGGGCTTGTGCATTGGGCATTCCCAGTAGGGGCTGATGCATTAGTCATTCTCGATAGGGGCTGATGCATTATGCATCCTCGGTAGGGGTTGGCGCATTGGGCATTCGCAGTAGGGGCTGATGCATTAGGCATCCTCGGTAAGGGCTGGTGCATTGGGCATTCCCAGTAGGGGCTGATGCATTGTGTATATGTGTTACTGACTGGGAGAATTGTGGATTATCATAACCAGGTGACTAATTTTTGGTGGGGGGGGGTTGAAGGGATGAGACATCCATGAAAATCTACGATCGGAGTCTTTCTAAACAAACTGGGTTTCAGGAACTGAATTTTTCTAACTAGGCACACCTAGTAATATTTTGCACTTCTTTTATCAAAACCTAACAGCTTACCTTGCACATTTTATTTTGATGTAATGTGACTCGTATAGCCCCCTTAGACTGGATGTTATAATGACTATATTGGGTAGTATATATTTGTACTCCAGCGTCAATCTCCCGGTTTCGTATAGGGTAGATCTAAAATAATCTTAAAGTTCAAGCCCAAGGTTGGAGGGCATCATCACATATAACACTTATCGTTTGGGAGAGGGCTGGGGCTATTACCTGGTGTCTTCAAAAATGCTAAGTGCCCTGGACACTTGAGATATATTTACAATTAAACTTCAAATTGATGTTGTGTCACATTCGGAGGCGCCGTGGGCACAGCGAAAAATACCCCACACCCAACCTTTAACTTTTGGGCGTTATGTTCTCACACTGAATAACTAGAAACGTATCATAAAACCAGATAGTAACAAATCACTTCAAAGAATATAAATGTTATCTTATAGGCTTGATCATACTGTTTGATAAAATAAAAACAAACTTTTCGGTTAAAGAATTTTATAAACTTTACAAATATAAGAATATAAAAGTAGAACTTCTAAAGCTGTAATATTTAGACACAGCTACTCTTCCTCCGATTGTCGAAGCGATCATAATTAAGAACGAATACTGATAATGGCAGAACAATTCATCAGATAGTGGTTGTTGCAGCAACAACGGAGTATAGGGAAACTGAAAGTGTGAAATGTTCAAAATATTCAGACCTTTCTAGATGACTGAATTAATTCTTGAACATGAATGTGATAATCGAATCTATCATTATTGGTCCACATTGAAAAGGCCAAAGGGAAATTATTCAGATGTTATTACTAAAATGAACAAGAATAATGAGTTTTCGAATATCGACGGGAATCGTTGTCAATTGGCTTTTCAAAGGAATCACCACTGACAACTGGTTTAAAAATCTCGACGATAAAATAATTCATTCTATGCTGTGTCCCTGCAGGACCTGGATGATCATAGCTCCCGATAACTTCTTGTCCTTTGCAGATTTGAATGGAGACAAATGCTGTTAGCACAAATCAATGAGTATCCTGAAGAATAGAAAAAGTCCAAACAAATTGAACTTTGAAACTGGAAACGAATCTGCCTACCAGGTGAGAAACTTGGAATTTAATAATCGTGAATAAAGAAAGAAAAAAAACCCAATGTCGATATTACAATTTCTGCAGTTAACCCTAGAGTCAAATGTTTGTATTTGTTCATATCGAGATAAGAATCTATCATGAGGTTATCTGAATTTTCAGTACCCGATTTTCTTAACTAAATAATATGTTTTTTTCAGATCCTATTAATGTTAATTCAAAGTACAAAGTTTGAAGTGCCTGCATAGAAAATATTTCACATAAAGATTTATATTTAATATTTTTTTTGATATTTTCAAAATCGAGTATGATATACCAATGTTTAGTAGTGGTGTAACTAATTGATGATTAGTGTTCTAGGGTTAAATGTTTGTATTTATTCATATCTAGATACGAATCTATCATGAGGTTATCGGAATGTAATTCCTTAAAACATCTGGGTCATGACAAAAAATGTCTTGGTGTTCTTGTCTAAGATTTTAGTTTGAAGTCATCTTTCACTGCTGTTCTGTTAGTCTTAGCATCCACCTTAACCCTAGAACACTAACCATCAATTAAAGTTATACCACTACTAACCATGGGTATATCATACCTGATTTTGAATTTAAAAAAAAAAAAAATTTAAATATAAATCTTTATTTGAAATATTTTACATGCAGGCACTTCAAACTTTATGCTTTGAGTTAACATTAATAGGAACTGAAAAACATTATTTAAGTGAGAAAATTGTAATTAAAAATAGGAAAATTTGCGCTGGGTTTATTATGCCCATGTTCTAGGGTTAAGCAAAGAGTGAAATTGAAATTTATAATTTAGGCCCGCCTGCCCTCAATTGTTGGTGTGTTTGGTACTATTTTAGTGTACCTTGCAGAAATGCCGGAATTTAAAATCGAGATAGATTCGAAATTCGAATGTATTAACTTTAAGCAAAATCCACAAATGTTTTTTTTTTTAACGTAGGTCTTGATGAAAAATATACATTTTACTTACAAATATTTGTTTTTCAAAATAAACAGTTTTCGTGTCAATCGATTTACATCGGTTGTGGATATTAATCATGAAATGAAAATGTCAAAATTTCAGCTAAAACTATGTATCAAGCTAATCCACTCGCAATATTAGAGAAAACCTATTAAATAAAAATACCCATTGAGTAGACGTTTATTTAAACAGGAAGATTTCTCGAATATTCAGGATGATAGGTGAAAAAAAATACTGTTTAAAATAAACGAAGCGTCTACTTAAATATGGGTATCCACTATAAAAATAACGTTTAAAGTGATAAAAATATGCCAGATTAATAAATAAAAATCCATTATTTCTTTAGAAAATGCTTTGTTTACATTTCGGATAGTTTCGGGAAAATAAACGAAAAAGATGTCAATAAAGGCCGTATACAACCTCGCTTAATCTCGGCGCTATTCATAACCGAATTAATTTAAGCACTCTGGATGTAATGGCGGCTTCTTATCTTATAGGTGGCCACAGTCTCGGAAGCTGTTGGGTGACGCATTTTTATTTAATAACAATTATTAATAATTTATTTAATAACAATAATTACATATATATGTATAATAAAAAAATTGAAATATCTGCAAGTATACTTTTTTTTTGTCACGAGTTGCATAAAAACGAGGTGAGGTTAGTTTGTAGTAATTTTCTTAAATACTTTGATGGTGTTAGATATTTGTGTGTACGGCATCGCAGAAGTTATTTGGTTACTTCTTAAAGATATGAATAGACATGGAATTCTCTAAGCGAATGTTAAAAATTCTAAAATTTAGCTTTAAAATCTCTTATCCATAGCACATCGTTAAAGACGATGGCAGATTATGAGGTCCGGTTTTATTGTATGGAATGATTCAAGCAAATCACTCTTTAGGGATTAATTAATCACGACTGTTGTGTTTACAAGCACTGGCTTTAACTATTAGCTTGGCACTGAAGGTTACTTTTCGATAATTATCGGAATTAAAGAAGAAAGATCAGTGTATTCCTTGATGTCTGTGGTTACTGCGTTTTGAGCAGACATTTCAGATGATACTACAATGAGAATTTAACGACTACACCAGCTTTTCAATATGAATATATATTCTTCACTCTTATTAGTAAGATATGATGTCATTCACTGGGAAACCTATTTTGGAAATCACATGACAATAACATACTGTACATTTATTCGTTCGTCCCCGAGACCCTCACCCACCAAAACACTAATTTTCCGCCCTTTTGTGATGAACCCCCTAATTAAATAGGGGAGGGTAAGGGCTTTTGTTCGGGCATTTGTAGAAGGCTCCCATTCCTTTGGGGTCTGAAGGAGTTGAGACATAAAAACCAATGACTGGAGTCGACGCCTCAAGTGCAACACATAATGGCGTCCTTATTACTCAAATTTCAAAGGAAGATAAAAAACAAAAACAAAACAAACAGTAAACAGAATAATTCCCAGCCCGTGCCTTCGACACGCACATCCATCACGCTCCGTTGCTGACGTCATTAATGCACCTCAGGCCTTTGTTGTTAGTTTGCAAATATAACAGCATTTATACAACTATTTTTCTATTTTATGACGAATCATTTCATTAATTTTTTTTCGTTTTCTTTGCTGATATTGTTTCGCTTACCAGTTTATAATAAGGATAATAATGATAATAATATTAATGATAATAATGGTTATAACATTAATGATAATAATGATAATCATGATCATTATTATTACATTAAGATTTATATTATTGATTTATTTTTTATTTGCTGCATTAATCTTTTCCTCATCCTATCGCCAGTTATTATTATTATTATTATTATTATTATTATTATTATTATTATTATTATTATTATCTCCGCTGTTATTTTCTCTTTAGAACAATCTCGTACTAGATCTGGAGATTTATTTATTTATCTATTTACTACTACTATTATTATTATTATTATTATTATTATTATTATTATTATTATTATTATTATTATTATTATTATTATTATTTTCATCATTATCTCCCCTGTTGCTTTCTCTTTAGAACAATCCCGTACTAAATCATTACACGAGACCTGGATTATTATTATTATTTTTATTTCCTTTGATTTCTGGCGTTTACACATTTCTTTCCGGGTCCCGCCCAGGGACCTAAGGTTAGAAATGGCATCATGACACTTTCCACTGCCAAAAAAAAAAAAAAAAATTACATAAAGCCCTTCGTAAAGTGTGGTCTGTACTTGTCAGAATATTTTTTTGTATCTCTTTGAGGCATGGACTTCCAGGAATCCCTTCAATTAGTCTACCGGAATCTTTTCCAACCAGTCCTAGGGCTCCAACTACAACAGGGATTGTTAATGTTCCCATATGCCACATTTTAGAGATTTTTATTTCAAGGTCTTCTTCTTCTTCTTCTTCTTCTTCTTCTTCTTCTTCTTCTTCTTCTTCTTCTTCTTATTATTATTATTATTATTATTATTATTATTATTATTATTATCTCCCCTGATGCTTTATCTTTAGAACAATCCCGTACTAAATCATTACCCGAAACCTGAATTATTATTATTATTATTATTATTATTATTATTTTTAATAATAATAATTATTATTATTATAGTGTAACCCGTATATATGAACCCAAATATAGGAGAAACCCGGATATAAGAGAGAGCTTATCTGGTCCCGAATTAGAGCCGTACTGACCTAAACAAAATAGACCAAACCCGGATATAAAAGAAACCCGGATATAAGAGACTTCTTCTCCTCGGTCCCGACGACTCTCTTATATCCATGTTACACTATATTACTATTATTATTTTCATCATTATCTCCCCTGTTGCTTTCTCTTTAGAACAATCGCATACTAAATCATTACACGAGACCTGGATTATTATTATTATTATTATTTTATTTCCTTTGATTTCTGGCGTTTACACATTTCTTTTCGGGTCCCGCCTAGGGACCTACGGTTAGAAATAGCATCATGACACTTTCCACTGACAAAAAAAAAAAAAAAAAAATTACATAGATAAAGCCCTTCGTAAAGTGTGGGCTGTACTTGTCAGAACAATTTTTTGTATTTCTTTGAGGCATGGGCTTCCAGGAATCCCTTCAGTTAGTCTACTGGAATCTTTTCCAACCAATCCTAGGCCTCCAACTACAACAGGGATTGTTGATGTTCCCATGTACCACAATTTTGAGATTTCTATTTCAAGGCCGTTGTATTTTGACAGCTTTTTGAATATCTTCAAAGATACATTGCAGTCTGCAGGGACAGCCATATCAATAAGGAGGCACTTTTTTGTTGCTTTCTCTTAGAACAATCCCATACTAAATCATTATCCGAGACCTGGAGAATTATTATTATTGTTGTTGAATGAGACTGTATCACACCAACAAAGCGATACTGGGGTAGAAATATAGGAAGTCCAATATACCGGTCATGACACCCAGCCTGATAAAGGTATACTGAGCACTCAAATTGAGATAAAAGCATTGCATTATTCTTGCAGGTCGAGCCCCTATCCTTGCATTAACTTGCAGATGAGACTTCGTCCTATAACAGAGATCCTAAAGGAATATAAACAACACCTATGCATTCAAATCTTTGCACAATGGCAATCTGGTGATTTTATGACTGTAGACCACGTGATAGCAATTTTCACGGATTTTACAACAAGCTTATTCTTGGTGGTATTATCATTTTGTATTTGAATATTTACACCAGACTTCTTTTACTTATCATTGAAAATAGATCGTAAATATGCTCAAATGTCCAAATACCTTTTTTCACTATGCAAGTATTTCGCAATAACGCTATGTTCTGTAGAATTTCAATCTTTCCTCAGATTTCCAATTGATCCATTTACAATTCCAGTGTTATTTGGTACACGGCTGCAGGTGAACATGATATCATCTTGACCCATATCTCAGCTCACGGGAATGGTCCTAGTATTTTTCTTTTTTTTTTTTCAATTTTATATTCACTGGTACAGAAACGTCTACGATCACATGGGTTCTTTTTTTGTTGTTGTTTATTCACTATTATCAGTTCACTGTCTACGTGTTTGCATGTATGGGTGTAGAAATCTGAGTATGTTTTGTTTTCCAGGACAATCTCTGGTTTCCCTGACACCATACGTTTGCCTGGTCCTCAGTGTATATGTAGTATCGATTTTTGTAATCTGGGTGATTTTGTCTCGTTCATCTGTGGTTTATCATCTGATCTTTTGCTTTGCAGATTCGGTAAATTTTTTTTCTGTTTTTATTTTGGTGTAGTGTCAGTCTTCATGTAGTCTGTCCTTGTTCTGTACTGAGATTCCGTTTCTCCCTTTAGATGTCCTCTGCGTAGCCGTATTAATGATTTTTCTCTGTTCGCGATATCTTCTGTGTGTCATTTAAATAGTTTTTTCCCTATTTTTATTTCTTTATTCTTCACTCCAGACGATTTTGTCGTTTTTTTAAAAAGAAATTCTGATCAGTTTTTAAAATATTTGTATCTGATTTTTATATTACGCATACATATAATTACTTATTGTGTTTCTCTCATCTTGTCTTTGCCGTCCTGGGTATGACGATAAACTACATCCGGGTCCTGGGTAAGACGTTAAACTACATCCGCGTCCTGGGTAAGACGATAAACAATGTCCAACAGCAAGGTTTCTGATCAGGAGATTTTGAGGAGCCACCTCTTAATTGCTGGTGGTCTCACGTCCACCCTGACCCTGGGTGGTAGCACCTGTTAGGGTCCCAGCTATGGCTAAATAGTTAACCCCCAAACGAGGGTTAAAAAACTATGAAAGTGCAACAATAGTTTTAAATACCAGAAATACTTTGTAAAAAAATATTACCAGTAATATAATTTTTTGAAAGACAAAAAGAAATTACCAACCATATATTTTTTAGAAAATATATGGTTGGTAACAACAATACATTTTTGGAAAAAAAAAAATTACCAGCAATACATTTTTGAAAAAAAAAAAATATTACCAACAATACATTTTTTGAAAAAAAATATTAACAATACATTTTTTGAAAACAAAATATTACCAACAATACATTTTTTGAGAAAAAAAATATTACTAACAAAACATTTTTTTAGAAAAAAAATATTACCAACAAAACATTTAAAAAAAAAAAAAATATTACCAACAATACATTTTTTGAAAACAAACTATTACCAAAAATACATTTTTGAAAAAAAATATTACCAACAATTCATTTTTTGAAAAAAGAATACCAGCAATACATTTTTGAAAAAAATAATATTACTAACAATACATTTTTTGAGAGAAAAAAATTCCAACAATTCATTTTTTGAAAGAAAATATTACCATCAATACATTTTTGAAAAAAAATTACATACACACCTTTTTACCAAAGTATCGCTATGAATCTATTTCAAAATATTGTTAGCATTAAATGACCCACTGAGGTTGATATGCCATAAAACAAAACCAAACAACCAATCATATTCTCTTTGTTTTTCCGGATATTTTTTCTTGGTCAATATTTTCAGCGTTGATAATATTGTACATGTAATGCACTTATTTGTTTCACATCATCTATCTACTGTATTTTTTTTTGTCCATACAAACAGCATTTGTTCAAATCTGTTAGTAGCTGCTTGTTTTCTTTTGATGATATTAGAATCAGTAAGATTTTAATTACTATTAATTCTTTATTTTTATATTTAGTGGTTTTGGCGAAGCACCAACTGACAGTAAATCTCTTTAATACATAAGGTATCTCTTCAGAAATCGTTTCAGTATTATTGTTGAATTTTACAATGTTAAAAATGCAAAGCTTGGTGGGTTTAGAGTCTTCGAAAGGATTCGAAGCACTCAAATAATGATGGGTATATTTGTCAGCCATTTCATAATTATTAACTTCACAAACAAGGTCTAGATGTTATTTTTAATTCATTCTCTGCTCTCTTGGAATGGAAACATTGATTATCTGACATATCACTTTTCCTTTGGATGATCAGTAAGATGTTTAAAGTCCCATGGAATTTTTATATTTTTCTATCACAATGATTTTGTTTTGTGCTTCTGTTCCTCAATTGTCAGACACAAATCGTTTCGTTTGCCTTTTCGTGTGTCTACTCTAAACATTATTTTGTGGATACCTAAGTTTGATATCTGTATTTGCAGCTCGGCTCAGTTGGTGGTTTCTCTTACCAAGGGGCCACTTCTAAACCTCCTGAAGAGCACATTTTCATTAAGAGTCTCGAGTGTATAGGTCGGTAGACGCAATTCATATTGTATAAAAGGAAGAAAAAGGGCGTCGACTCAAACATGGGTATCCGTAAAATAATGTTTAAAGTAGTGGGAAATAATATTTGTCTATATCTCTGCGATGACGTATTATGATTACTTGCATTGTTTGCATTATTCGGACTGTTATCCTCATCTTCATTGCCATATTCAAAAGGTTTCGGCCTCTATATCTCTGAGATGAGGTATTATGATTACTTGCATTGCTTGCATTATTCGGACTGTTATTCTCATCTTCATTACCATATTCACAACGTTTCGGCCGTTGCACGCTCTGGTCTTCTTCAGATGATTGGAAATTCGAACCGAACCCTTGATATCATATTTTTTTCATAAATTACTGACAAAAAGGTCGCTTCGTTTGGTGACGAACCTTTTTGACCAACGCAATAAAAGATAATTTTCTACTGCTTATTTAGTCTATAGTTTTCAAAAAGTGCTGGGAACTTTTGTATACACTTTATTTAAATTTTTGATCAGTGTTCCTACTCCATTTTTCCTGTATATACATGCTCGTACAACGTACCTAGTATCTATAACGGGGTATATAGTAACAGTAAGTCGTTTAAAATCATTAGCACTTCCATGAGCACACATGCCAACGCAAACCATGCCGTGGTATGAAAGGATCGGTAATTCCTCAATACTCCACTCACAATTCTAGGGTCTTTGATATTGGCACTATGCTTTAATGATTATAGAAACAGCCATAATGTGCTTGGCCGCGCTTGAAAACTCAATTCTCTAGAGGGATCTTCATGTTTTCTTTTATTTTTTACTGGTCTACAGGAACAGCTACATTCACGGTTCAATAGATGATAATACTGTTCCTGTCTCAATAGTGACAGTTTTATATCCACTTTGGTTTAGATTTTGATGTATTCGCTTTGTTGGTTTATTATTGACGTTTTGTTTTTTCTAAGGCAGATTCAGACCAAATCTTATTAAATCTCCAGGAACTTTCTCAATAGACACATTTTCTTCCTTATATGCCAATTATATATAATGAAATAAAGTGACAGCAAGTCTCTTAAAACATGCATGGCCAATTGTAGCTATGCTTTCATGTCGAAATTCAAAGGCATACCGTTGTAGCAAAAGTTACTTTTCAGGAATCAAGAAAAACAGAAACGAAAATAAATATAGAAATGACAAAAAAAAAAAAAAAAAAAAATTGCTATGTGATGTTTACTCACCAATGTGGCTGTGAAAGTTAGAAAATTTTGTCAGAAGGGAAGAAAACACTGGAAGGAAACTGGAGAAATTTTAAAATCTCAAAGACAAAAATGAAGTCCTAAGGTGGCAAGTGAACATTTCGAAACATAAGGAATGCGTCAGGAATTTAAGCCTAGGTGGATTTCGAAGTTAATAAAGAAAAAAAACAGCGAATAATCTATTTGATAGGTTTGTGTACATGGATGAAGGAATAAGTAACATAAAGATGGTAGTCCCAATTGAGAAAGTATTGTTGAGATAAACACTAAGAAAAGACGGCAAAGACAGTCTTGCAAATATTATAAGCAGCACGTATTTGTAGTCTCCTTCGAAACTTTATTTTCTTTTTCTACTCTCCCTTTCTCTATACTATATTTCTATTCTCGCTTTCTATTCTATCTCCCTCTCTCCTCTTTCTTTTTCATCTTTTTCTCTCTCCATCTCGCCCCTATCATCTTTCTCCCCGCTCCCTCTTCTTTCTCTTCTCTCTTCTCATTCAACCTCTTCTTTCTTCCTCTTTCTATGCGCCTTGTCGACTAAAACTTCTGAATACGTCAAATGAACTTCTGCAGAGGGATAGAATGCCCCCACCCCAATGAGGCGTCCTGGGTTAGACGATAAACTATATCCGCGTCCTAGGTAAGACGATAAACTACATCTGGCAGCAAGGCTTCTGATCAGGAGGTTTTGGAGGAGCGTTGAACCACCAATTAATTACTGGTGTTCTCAGGTCCCCACCCTGACTTGAAGGGGTAGCACTTGTTAAAGTCTTAACTACGGGCAAATAGTTAAACCCCTCAAACTAGAGTCAAAACACTATGAAAGCGTAAAATATTTTTAATCCCAGCAATAAATTTTTGAAGAAAAATAATTACCAGCAATACATTATTACCAACAATACATTTTTGAAAAAAAAAACATATTATCAGCAATAAAAATCTTGTCGACATTAAATCATTGAGGGTGATATACCGTAAAACAAAACAAACTAAACCAATTTTCTTTCTATCTATTCTCTCTTCTCAGCCAAATATTCACAATATGGTGATGAGTTTCGATAAAAGCAAGGCGTAATCTTGAATGTGTGACCCCAGTTAAAATATTTTCAGACTACGTTCTGTTGGTCTGTAACTAAAGCCCCATCCCCAATTATTTAGATGTGATTCTCAAGTCACCTTTGTTTCTTCAAACTTATAAAACAATCAAAAAAGAAATCCTTCGTCACTCGGTCACAATGGAGTCCTAGTTCCCTTGAATAGAACTGCACGGGGACTTCAGCTTCTAATATTAATATTGTTGTTGATGTTGTTATCTTTCATTCAAGTTTCCTTTACTTTTTACTTTCTTTTCATTTTTTTATGATATCCTTTTTCAAAATTGCCGCATTTATTTCCTCTGTCTCCTCAGCCAGTAGACATCACAACGTTGCTATTAATTTTTTTCTTTTCTCTTTTTGCTTCACTGTTTTTGTTTTTTTATCTTTTTTAAAAATATAATATAATTTGGTTATATTGATATCTACAGGTCAACTAAGCTAAATGAAGGAAAGTCATCAAACCATATAATAATTACCAATCTAGTGAGTTCGGTCCTCACTTGGTGCTCCCTAATTTCGGCCTTGTGCCACATCTAAGCTACGCTTGGAAAATAAAAGTGGCACCTCGACGTGGTTTAATGGTTAGCACGCTTGTTTCGCTAGAACAATTATGACTGAATAGTGAGTTCGATCCTCACTGAGTGCCCCATAATTTCAGCCTTGTGCCACATCTGAGCTACGTTTGGAAAATCTCTATAATAATTACCAATTTTCATTTACTTATATACTTTCTGTTTATATATTTCCTGTCCCATTTATAGTGGGAAGGGAGGTAAATCAACTTAAGTTAGTAAATTTATGTATGATTATTTCCCTAAGTCGATTTAATTATCTATACGAATGGAATAATTATCTGCATTTAGACAAAAATATTTCCCAAGCAAAATAAACAGTTAAATTAATCAGTTCCTTTACTACTACTTTTCTTAGATTGATATCTTATTTATTCAAGCCTTTCTTTGCCTATTACGTAATCATATTGTTTCAACTTGCTCTTGAAATAGGCTTTGTCGTCGCCGTCTTTGTCGTTCTGTTGCTGGTCTTTTTCTTCCAAAAGATATTTCCAGTTATATTAAACACATAAAACATTTTATATAAAATTATATTGAGCAGGAGTAATCAATAAATCATACATAGATTTGATCGTCTAAAACAAAGATAACGTATCAATTGAACGACTTATTGGCCTCGATTTTAGTTGTGAATTTTGAATCACTGTTTTATTGAATCTCAATACATTGTTTCAAGTCTTGTTTCATTGCATCTCATGATAGAAAGCCTCGAATAATTGCCGTCATTTTTTATGCCTCGGATATCTTAGCATTTTTAATTTTTTGTGTTTTCAAAATCTCACGAATAATTCTGTTAAGGACAGTGCGAAAATGTGCCACCATTTTTGGACACTGGTTCCAGAACATTCTTTAACCAAAAAAAAAAAATAAATAAATAAAATAAAATAAAATAAATAAATAAAATGTAAATTTCAAATTTTCAAAGAGAAACCAAATTAGTTAAACCAAATTAAGACATTATTATTTGGACATCTCAATACAAGTTTTTCTGGTCTCTGAAGATCACCCTCATATCACTGTATTTCTAAAAGGTGAAGGGTAGAAAATTCTGCGAAATAAATACCAAAATATTTGTGGCGATAACTTGACCGAGTTACCATTTATTTCCCAGGTTGACAGTTATAATCTATCTCTCGGAATGTGAATTGTGACGAATATCACTCTTACGACTGCTCATATTTCTTGCTGAGAGCATGTGCTCAAATACTGTGTTTGGTCTCCATATAGTGAATCACTAAGCATGAATGTCCATCAGTGCAATTCCGTTTGAAGGAATTCAATGATAAATGCGTTTTCATTGTCAAACTCTATTTTGCCAAATTGCCACTCACTTGCTCTTTGCAACAAGGCAACTTCTTAGAAACAGAAGTGTTAATGGAATGAAAGTTCAAACTTTCTTGTCATAGACCGCAAGGGATGGAATCGCCTACAAGAGTGAGTATGGTAGGAATTAAGCAAACAATAATAGCAATAATAATAATAATAATAATAATAATAATAATAATAATAATAATACTTTTAATAATAATAATAATAATAATTAGCTGTATCCATAGAAATTCTGCGGCTGACAGATAGACACTTGTCTTTACATTTTAAGGGGGATAAAGTACTTAATAGGAGTAGGTAGGTTCGTCTATCGTCCTGTTCACACTCCTTCATGGTCTTTTGAACAGGATTAGTAGTTTGTCCCTTCTTTCGTGTTTAGTACTCGTTTTCCGGTTTCTTTTGTGTGCTTCAACTTTGAAAAGAAAAGATTGGTGCTCTTAACTCTTGTCTTGTATTTTTCCACGCTAATATAAATGCACACAGTAACCTTCTACTTTGAGTGGCTCTTGGGTCTTGTATTGGGTGAACACTAGTAAAAAATAAATCATTAAATATCTATGCACCGACATACTGTATATTAATATATCAAATAATTTTTAATGGTATCTTTAAATATTATCAAGGAAATTTCACATTTTGTTGCTAATTTTTATTACTGAAACTGAACGTTTCCGGTTGGCATATACCATTTCATTGAAGCAGGCCTTAAACGGACAAAATCTTTAGAACTTCCTTTGTTTTCTCTTCCTTTCCCGTTCATTGTTTGTTTTGTTTCGTTAAATTTGTAGATTAAGCTCCGGAAACGAAGTGTAATGAAAATTTACATTTTGGTGTAAATTTGCATGCTTATTTCGAAAATAACAATAAATGTTGCGGAAATTTAGCGTTTAGCAGTTAACGAAAATATAAGATCGGCCCTATTCGCGTCGGGGCTACAGTCCGGCAACCATTACTTTGTTTACATACGTTTGCTTCATCTGTCGGAGCTTGACTTGTCCTGATTATTGTCCACGCAATGTGCGCACTTTAATTTAAAATAAATGTGCAAAATTTAAAAAATTAACCCAACAGGAAAAGCATTACTGTTTCAAATATCAATAAAAGAATGAGAAAAACTTACAGAAAAATGAAAAGCTAAAAAAAATAAAAAAATAAAAATTACAAGATAAAAAAAAAAATGGTTTTTATTTTAGGAAATGATGCATTTATTAACCAAAAAAAAAAAAATGTTGGAACGGGTTTAATAATAACATAAACATTTTTAAGGTCAATTTATTTAAAATTTGGGGTTTTTAAGAGAATTCATTTGGCTTTGCTCTGGAATATCAGTAAAAAGGCCGTTAACTAAGCTTCTGCGCATGATTACTTGAGGCAAACGTATGTAAAGTAATGACGAACGGACTAGACGCGAATAAGGTCGAAATTATATTGTTGATAACTCCTAAACGGTACATTTCCGCAAGCTTTTATTGTTTTTTTTTTAAATAAGCATGTAATTCTACAACAAAAGTGCTAAAAGTTTGGGAAAATGTTTCTACTCGTGCATAATACGCACACCTTGTTTGTTAATTAAACCCGATAAATTATACCTCTCCAATTTCATTACGGTCAGCGTTTCCTACTCTTATTAAAAAAATGTTTTTAAACAGAATAATATTATTCTAATTTAGTTTTATGATAATTTTTATTTTATTTTACATTTGTAACTATTTTTAGTTACATATGATTGTATTTGGCATCCTTATTGGGTCGCAATCGCCGAATGTTAGTGTCAAATTGTCCTATGATCGCGGTGAGTATTTATTTCCTAATTGAAACGGCAATTCTTTAAGGATTTTTTTTGTAGCCGTGAATAATACGCACCCCTAATTTTGCTTATTACTTTTTAGAAGAAAATACATATTATACATGGAGAATTACGGTACCTGAAAATATCCTTAAATAATATTAATAGCAATGAAAGATAATCTGCTTAGTAATTCCCAATTACATAAATTATGTCGTTTATAGCATTAACAATTAGTGTAAGAGGAATGTTAATTTTTGAGATAAGAAAATCGGAAATCATAATTTTCTTTATAGAAACTGATAGACATTTTTAAAACGATTAAACTTAAAATAGTTACACCTATTTTACTCAGTAAATAAAACATACAAATTCAGAGCCCATCTGTTGCGTCTACTTTCGCACAAATATTTTTAGGGGAGAGATGAAGCCATCACTCTTCTTCCCATGAATTAAATAGCAGGGTAGACTAGGGTGTCTAGCCTTAGGTGGTAATCAATTTAAAAAATAAGAAAGCTGAATTCCAGAAGTCAATGAGTAAGCACTCAAGACCGTATGGCAATTAAGTATGTTTGCCAAGTAGGCATGACTCTTCAGAAAGGGCTTTGTGGAGAGTCATGATAATGTATGCCCAGAAGGAGCATGGTATTTTAGAAAAAAGGAAACAAAAGAATAAAAAGACTGAAAATAATTCAGAAATAATCCCTTTAAGTGATGGGTATGTGATTAACAAACAATATTTCGATGGTTATTCACAAGTGGGTGCTGGAAAGGATCCATTAAAATTGATCTTTGGTCAGATTTAAGCAAATGACCGAACAGAGCATCGCTTCAAGTCACGATGTTATATTCCTTTTTACAAAGAAAGAAAAAAAATTAATAGGGTCAGAAAATAAAGTAATTCCGAAGGATATTCTTGTATGTATTTCATATCTGAATATCTAACAATCAGTATTTGATTTTAGTGATCTTTCGTGAACAGCAAGCTTTCGAAAGGCTCAGTTTTAAGGGCCGCATTTTGCATTTTTAAAAATGAATTGAAGATATAAAACAGATATTATATTTCAAGAAATGGGAATAATAAAAAAAAAAGAGCCAACTAAAAAATCAACTTTTCAAACATAGAAAACCCAACTCTCGATAATTTTCAAGGGCAATCGTTAAGGGTAATAGCAAATAGAAACATAAGGCATGCGATCCAGTTTGTGAGATGTAGCAATGGAGTACACAGGGGAGAAAAAAGGGAGTTGGCACATAGATTCGTTAGAAACTGACATTTTTGAAAGAATCCTATAGTATTCACAATGCACACTCAGGCGGAGCTGACAAGTGCATTAAGAAGAAAAGGACAGAAATATATGTGCTGTCAGTATGCATCCGATGCTTAGGATAAAACAAATAGAAAGAGGGAAAAGGACGATTGGCGTCATAAAGAGATGAATATATTACGGTCAACGCAGCCTGCCACATCACAGTAAATCATTTAAATCGATTTTTATACGTAGAATGAAACTGACGCTAAAGTTCATTTGTTTTCATGAAAAGCGTGAGTCAAACTCAAGTCAGTTAATGAAGTGGAGAGACAGAAAAGTTATTTTAGAAGTATACAGTAGATTTATTGCGCTCCTGCTGAGGATCCAACTCACTACTGATTCGTAATGATCTGTCACCAAACTACAGAGACAGAGTAGCACTATATTGAATAATTGATGATAAAGAAATCTTAGATTAAGCGGAAAGGACATTGAACCTGACAAGCAAAATACTGTTGAAGAAAATTCCTTGGACCAAAGATTTCTTTTCGTCATTACTGAAAGCGACAAAATAAAGAATAAATTCCAAAGTATAAATCAGATATAATGTTGCATTGGAACAAAAGTTTCTAGCGTTTTTTAAAAATATTGGTATAGTGAATAATTCAAGCATGTGCCATTTTTTTCCCAATATATCTTGACATCTTTCAGGCAGCTTCATGATTCCATCCTCGCAGAAATTGGCGTCTTTCTGGCTGAAGAATTAGTTCAAGTAACAGGGAATTGAAGTTCTTGTCATTAATAAAATATCCACTGAAAACGAGAAACAAAAAAAAATAAAACAGGCGGAACTTTGATATTGGCGCCGAGTAAACAAATAAAAAAAGTAGCAATATATAATACGCACGAATTTATATTGCTCTAAAACCATTTCAGTCTTGCAATTTTGTTTTTCAATTGTTAGCAAGGATCATTCTTAAAGTAGACAATTTTTCTGAATACTGTTTTTACATTAAAATGTCGAATATCTTGTTATTACTCTTTCAGAAGTTTGTCGTATCATTTTTCCGGTCAGTTCAAAAGGCTTTAATTTTTATCGGCTTGTTGATTTGTAAAGGTTACCCTGATCAAGAATTAAAATACACCAGAATCACATTAAAAAAAGCAGCTATTGAAATCAAATCCGGAGTACATTCATGAATAACATCAATAAAATTACCCCAAAAAGCAACATAATTATCGAAAGACATCTTTTCTTTTTTTAAATCGGTATTGCTCCAAGCAAGGTAGTAAAGCCACTAAGACACAAGGAGTAACAGGGTGTGGAAGAATCAGGTACAGAAACATTAATAATGAGCGCGAAAAGAAAAAAAACTAATCAGGACGACTGTAGATATCGATTGACGTATTTAAATTTTTGCAGATTAAAGTTGACTAGAAATTGTGGAACCAGAAGGGATTAATGCTACATCTAGTCAGCTTAACAGTAAATTGATGAGATCTCAACGCCAGTTTGGTACAGCGCTTAAATTCAAAAGATCTAGATACCGTGGCGAAGAGCTCATCCGAACAATTAACATGTAAGTTGTTGTAGCGTACCTACGGACGATAATGGGTATGTCCCCATTCATATAAATACATAAATACTGTATTTTGGTCAGCATTTGGGGATTCGTCTCCAGCTGTGCTGGTCAAAGTCTCTCCCCAGACAAGGCTATGTCGAGGGGAAAATCTCGTCTAGGGAAACATCTACCCAACGCTGTTTTATACTTTATACGCGGTCTACGGGAAATTTTTGGCCGAGCCTACGGTTTCGGAAACCCCACATGAAATTCATCTTTGTGCCACATCTGACCGCGTGGGGTGGTTGATACATATCGTGCAGTTGGAGATTCATTGTAGAATTCACTTGAATCAATTCTAGCTGTTAACTACTTCTATGCGCTGCTGGTGAATCTTATCTGTGTCGTTCATTACCAACCTTCGTTTGACTATTCTATTCAATAACCTACCCTAGGTTTCAACAAAAGTATTTATAGAAAAGAAACAGAGAAGCAACATTACAGTGGTTGGAAAGGGAAGTCTTGTTCAAATTGTTGATCACGCTAATTAACACGCTCTTTCCCAGAAACTGTAAGGTCTACTCAGTATAAACCACAGTCGGACTCTATGCGTGTCGAATAAGCACAAACGCCTGAGCAAACGTCTGCAAAAGGGATTGGCTAGCCACCCTTGTAGATGGGTATCCTTAAATACAAGTGGCCAGCTATACATGCTTTGGTGAAAATAACGTTGATAAAGATGTCACTGGGCAATGAGGAATTTATAAAAATTAGTTTTGATTCGCTGCCTTTTCATAAATATTTAGAGGCAAACTTGTTATCAGGAATGTTTGGAATGCTTTCTGACAGTCTTTGATTTCTTCATTCTTCCATCGCCTTCAGCCGTGTCTGGCATTGGCACGCGTAGAAACACTGGATAGCTAACAATGAAGGTTTTTTTTTGTTTCATATAGTCAGTGAAATGTGAAAGTAAATCTCTCTTACTCTGACTCTTTCTCTCTTACACACACACAAACATATACACAAGGTCTGATGAAAAGGTATAGGCGCTGTTGCTACGGTAACTGAGAGAAAATACGCTGTAAACCCGCTTGGCCCAGACTGACTTTGAACATTGTTGTGCAAGTTATAACGTTCTTGCTCTCTTCCGTTATTTAGAGAAGAGATTTAAAGGGAAGTGTGGAGAGTGTGGTCGTTTCGGCACACCACAGGGTTTTTATCAGTGAATATATATTGTGCGGCAGGTACGACATTTCACAGGTTTGAAAATTATCATATTCCCCAGATCTCGCCCCTTATTTGGAAAAATCAAAAACTTGAAAGGAACAAGATTTGAAGACGTCGGGGAAAATCCAAGAGAATTCGACAAGGCAGCTGCACTATATCCCAAAAAAGAGTTCCAGGAATGATTTCTTCAATGGAAACGACGCTGGATAAAGTGTGTGGCTTCAGAATGGGAGTACTTCGAAGGAGATTAAATGCTGAATTGATGTTTGTTATAGTTTTTTTATAGCACAAGTACCGATAGTTTTTGATTGCCTCTTGTAAAGAAAGCACGATTATGAATTTTTTAAAGTCTAAATCATGACATACTTCAGTTAAATATGTACAAATTATTCGCTGAGAACTCCCTCGATTCGCGTATTTTTTTTCGATAGAACATATTTAAAATATTCTTGTATTATTTTCCTGTTATTTAAGTGACTTAAAACATATAACAATCCATTTTTATGGTAAGAATTGGCAGAATTGTACATCTTCATTCTAAAAAACCAAACGCAAAAACATGCGTAGTGCTTGGGCTTTGTTCTTTGTTAGGGGCTGAGGCTGGGGTCTTAAAAGTGGGTTATGCTAACCCCGCGCCACAAACGCTCTATCAGCGGATATGGCTTGTGCATTAGGTTTTGACCAAGTAAACATTCGCCAGCTTCGACGACAACCATATTCCCCAAATCTCGCTCCTTGTCACTTTTTCCTCTTCAAAAATCAAATCAACTTTGAACAAAATCTCAAGATGTCGAGGAAATCCAAGAGGACATGACGAGGCAGCTTCTCACTATCCCAGAAACGCTTCCATCAATGGAAACAACGCTAAATGAAATGTATAGCTTCAGAAGTGGACTGCTTCGAAGGAGATTAAATTCAGAATTAATATGTGTTGTAGTTTACTTTTTATATTATGAGTTCTGATACTATTTGATTTGAGCACGTATATTATTTTTATAATATACATTTTATACAATAATAATTTTTATTAGAATATTGCGTATAATACCGGTTATTTTCGGAGATTTGTGGTAATCTTCATAAAATATTCGTCCATTTCAAAATTTTAAGCAGACAAGCAATTAAGATTTTATTTTAATTTATTTGTTAAGTTATTTGCATTTATTTTACCCATGATTATCAATCCTGTGTCAGTCTTGGGTATGCCGATAAATGACATCCTCGTCCTGGGTAAGACGATAATTTACGTCCGACAGCAAGGCCTCTGATCAGGAGGTTTTTAGGAGCACGGAACGACATCTTAATTGTTGGTGTTCCTAGGTCCACTCTGGCCCGGGGTGGTAGCAACAGTTAGGGTCCCAGCTATGGGTAAATAGTTAATCCCCACACATGATATTGCATCTAGAAATATGGTTTTGTTGTTAATATTTTGGTCTCTCACGTGATACATTTGATTGTTCTAATTCCACGTGCCATGTCTCTTCCGGGTGTCTCAGTTATTTCCCTTCAAATCAACTCTCCAAGTTTTTGGGTCACCACTGTTGTGGCCTGGTATTGAACTGACAACGTGATTATCCACTTTATCTACTACGGTGGACGAAATAAAGGGTTCGATTCGAAATTCCAATAACCTGAAGAAGGCCGGAGCGTACAACGACCGAAACGTTGTGAATATGGCAATGAAGATGAGGATAACAGTCCGGATAATGTAAATAATGCAAGTAATCATAATACCTCATCTCAGAGATCTAATCACCTGAAGATGACTGGAATGTACAACGACCGAAACGTTGTGAATATGGCAATGAAGATGAGGATAACATTCCGGATAATGTAAATAATATATGCATTCACAAAAGTTATATCATTAGAAATACTCGTTCTTATTTTTACTGTAGTGGCTAAGATGTCCCCCCTTTTTTTACAATTAAATTACCGGGAAATAATGAGAAATTTTGAATATATGCGACGTACTTAAGGCTTTTAACTTCATAAATATGATAGCTATTATACAAACTGTTGTGAAGTCCTTAGTGTTACTAGTCAGTGCTCAAGCGTAGTCCCTCCTCCTCTTCCTCCTGATCGGAGTCATTATTTAACAAGAGTATTACCGATATGCTAATTAGTTAATCTGCATATCACTACACTAACATATTTACATATACGTACATTCGTCTATAATTTATAATAGCCCTAATAATATCAAAGCTTTTATGTTCAGCAAATATTTATTTTTCAACATAATATCCTCCTATTTGTTAACGCTTACCCCGTAGATTATGTAGATCGGATAGTGACAGTTACAGATCTAGACATTGATTTACATAAACTCTTAAAGAGCAAGTAAATAAATTTTGACATTTAGGGATTTTTCTAATATCAGTCATATCAATAATATCAATCTGTAACTAATCGAATGTCTTTAGAAATAAGACTGTTTTGTTATTGTTAATATTTAACTCTTCTTTTCTGTTTCTTTCTTAAATAATTCATGTTTAGCTCATATTGAAAAATAATACAATGAAAATATGAAATAAGATTTTCTAGTATAAAATAAAATGGACGTTTCTTGAGAGATACGAGATTTATGTTATTTGAAAAAAAAATCGCGCTTTTCTTAATTATTAAAAATAATAAAAACGCACTCAGACTGAAATTCTTAAATCACCTGATGATATATATATATATATATATATATTCATGTGTGGGTGTATGCATATATGTAAATATATATATATATGTATATATGTATATATGTATATATGTATATATATATATATATATATATATGTGTGTGTGTGTGTGTGTGTATTATAAATATACTAATTTAAAAATATGGTAAATATTTTTAAATTAGTAAATTTATAATATTTATGCTTTTCAGAATTATTTTGAGCACTGTTTTTGTAAAATAAAAATAATTATTAAGAACACAGGATTATAAATCTTGCTGGTCTTTCTCTTTATTTTAATATATATATATATATATATATATATATATATATATATATATATATATATATATATATATATATATACATGATGGACTCACCCGTCAATTTCAACGTATGAAGAACCGACAACCTCATTCTGGTTTTTATGCTTGTGACGTATGTGACATTTCAGTTCCGCTATTGACCTACTTACGAGTCCATCTATTATGCAACAACCAGGATCTGGGGACATAGAAAGTGGAATATTTGCTGACTCTTTTTACTGGCGTCTTTCATCTCTTACTTGGTCAATACGACAATAATTTCAAATCTTCTGATTGCACTCTGGCACAGATATGTCCAGTTATTTCTATCCAGGGCTAATCAATTGAAGTATGAGGCACATAGGTTTCTCTTTAGCCATCCAGCACTTCTTTGTGCGCTGTCAAGCTGGCTATACATAGGGACCTTAGGTATTCTGTGATCACACCTCCTTGTAACATGACTACATCAGGAAAGTCTCAAACTTTGCATTTTGTGAGATCAGCATTGGACATCCTATCGTCAAAATTCTGATCCGGAAAACTGTGTGGTCAACACGGATTCTATTGTAGCTTTGGCGATCAGATTTGTCATTTCGTCATCAAGGGATGCATTTGCATTCATCTTACGACCTATATATGTATATATATATATATATATATATATATATATATATATATACACACACACACACACACACACACACATATATATATATATATATATATATATATATATATATATATATAGTGAACTCTCCCATTGTATTCGACGTATGAGGGTCAAGCAGCTCATTTCCTAGGAACTGGCAGCCAAACACCAGCAAATATGATTTGATTATAGTGGTGAAGGCTTTGTGCAAAACCATCTACACATTCTGAAGGGCCGAACACAGAGACCTGGTGCATTACGTGCCACAAGGTCCCCAAACGACCCTCTGCAGGTTTTGAATTCAGAGTTGTCCTTCTCCTATTGAACCCAGTCTGTCCTACTATCTACCCAGGGAGAAGAAGAGGATTAGTGCCTTTCTGAAGGTTATTAGCACATAAGTGAATGTAATGGAAATCGATTGTAATTCGAACTCGGCTCTCCGATTCTTAAATCCGAGCCGCTATCCACTACTCCATCATGTCTGTCTGTCTGTCTGTCTGTCTGTCTGTCTCTCTCTCTCTCTCTCTCTCTATATATATATATATATATATATATATATATATATATATATATGTATATATATATATTAGGTTGGTGCAAAAATAATGACGTAATAATGTCGTTTTTTACCTTAAAAATACGTCAAAAAACGACATTATTACGTCATTATTTAGCACCGACCTAACATATATATATCACTCAAGAGTGTGGAGCCATAATAGGCTAGATATTACTAATCGGGTTTTTACAGGGTGAAGTTGCTGGACACATAGCAAACTGCTTTTTGAATTCAGTTACCCTTCTCCTTGATTGGTTACCAACCAGTACTGTTGAACCTAAAGCTGGGTGAGAGGAAATGGATTCGTATCTTTTCCAATGTTATTTGAGCATCATTTAATGCAATGAAATCAGCCGGAATTCAAACTCAGCTCTCCGAGTTTTCATTCGCTATTCCTTACACCCGCCCCTCATATATATGACACATATTCTAAATTTTAACTTAAATATAGGTTTTGGCTTTTTTTTTTTAGTGTTATAACGTCTAGTAGCTATTGTAATTTTTTTAGTATTTTCGGGTTACTAATTAAGATTAACGGGTGTTTTATGTTTTATTGCGTTTGTGGTGATATTTGATTAATTAAAGTATTATCAGATAATTACAAAGTTAATTAACGCGATAAGGTATTGGTTGTGAAACCAATGTATATTTTTGAATTATGTGCGAAAGAGATGAAAATAATAGAGAATTTTCAGATTCTGAATAGAAAAAGTTAAAAGATCGTTTATAACTGTTTTATCCTCGATGAACTTGCTAGTTAGGTATATAAGGCATTTTAGCGTATCTGTGCAGACAGAAAATATTTGTATTCGTATTTCCGGTATCTGAAAAGAAGCCTACGCTCCCCTTGAAATGGCAGATTTTTAAGTAGGCGTCTCCCACATAAAAAAAAAGACTAAAAACAAAGCGAATATATTTGATGGACATCTTAACACATTTAGGGAGACAGAAGATCCGATATACTGCTCTGATATTCGGTCGATTATTGGAAATATATTTAGGAATGGCGCCTATCATGGCGAGTAGTTCTTTCATTCTTGTCATTTCTCTCCTTTTCTCTTACTACTTTAACTTCGATCAATCTTGATAAGCCCTGGGAAATTCACTTGCTCAAGACAGCCCAGTGGGTTTCGATAACATCGCGTCTCTTTCAAGAGTATCATTGAATTCTTCCATCTATAACGTTTGATCGGCCACTGCAACGACGGCTTTTGTCTTACTTTTATACAATTCAGATTGAGTATATGTACGAGCAGAAATTGTATAATGAAATTCTGATCAGCATCGATTGGAAGTTATTTGTCTGTTAAACTAAACGGTTTTGGGTTCAGGTGCAGCATGGACGGTCCTTGCAGATCATACATTTTCGCACGTGCACACACATAAGTAAAATAACGCCTTCCTCCATCGTGACTGATGAGATTGGTTTCAGTAAAACCTGAGCTATTTCGTAACACTCTACTGACATTCGTAATCGCCAGATTGAAACCCCATTGAACATATATCGCATATGTTGTAGACATCAGTAAATTGTCTGATGCTATCTCCTACAAACACAACTCATTTATGGATGCACTGCAATGAATCCAATAACCCATCAGGTCTGTATCACGTTGAGTAGCCGGTGTTATTCATTGCGAAGAGAGGAACTAAACGTAATTAGGCGGGTATATCTAATATTTCGGCCCTTCTGTTTATATAATGACGTTTTGAATAGACTTCGTAATGCCTCTCTTACAATCAGGCTGTGTTTTTGTTCATATTATATATATGGTATTACGAGGTGGTAGCACCTTTTAATGTCCTAGTTATGGGCAAATAGTTAAGCCCCAAACTGTGGTCAAAACACTATGAAAGTATAAAAATAGATTTTTATAGTGAAAATACCGGCAATACATTTTTGGAAAAAAATATTACCACTTGACTCTCGACAAAAACCCTGTTTACAAAAATACGTCAATGAAACCTGATCTACAAACAGATTTCTTACAAAGAATACATATTCTGTTCGTATGAACTTATCCTAAAAATCTTGACGGAATTAGATAACCCACTGAGGTTTTGTTATGCCATAAAACAAAATGAAGCAATACCTTGGAACCTGCTGTATTTTGAATTCGCAGCTTAATTCAGAATCGAAGACAACCCGAGACCTTGGCGTTGTGTCAAGTGATATTATATTTGGAGATCTTTGTTACTTTAATGGCCTTCAGTCATACAAGTCTTATCTGTGAATGAATCTTGATTAACGAAGTCAACTCTTCATGCGTTTATCTCAACTGAAAAATACAGACGTACCAGTTTATACGACTTTTTTTTCCTTGCTAACATTTTAGAGCAAAAAGAATCCGTCAACTTTATTAAATTAAATGAGGACCAAAGTAACTCGGTTAGTTTACATTTTTTTAGACGAGATTCAAAATAAGCTACGCGGTGTTAACAAAGTGCCCCGACCATTAGCGAAAGTGTAGTCGTCTCGGTATCTAACCGGGGACATACATGCTCTATTTTCTCTTATACTGTTCTAGTCGGTGAACGTGTGTAACTAATCGTCGACAGATTTGGCCTCCCTCAGGAGAGGAAATTTAGTTATCAATAATGGTTGGTATCTGCAATACTTGCTATTTGATAAAAATAAAAAAAAGATAAATATATTGATGTTGATATTGGTATTCAATATAAATAGATTTTTGTTTTTGTTATATATATATATTCCAGACAGGTGTGATTTGTTATGTTTTACTTATTATATAATGGGGGGACAGCAAACTTTCAACCAATACATGATCTAATCTTAAAACGTATTTAGAAACAGACAAACCAATAATAAATAGTTCTCTCTCTCTCTCTACACACACACACACACACACACACACACACACACACACACACACACACACATATATATATATATATATATATATATGTGTGTGTGTGTGTAAACTACCACTCATATAGACACCATCTTCCTTCCTAAGAAACGCACTGAAACATAATCAAACGTGCATAAAATAGCGATACTGTTATCGCTGTATAACCCAAGAGCACGACGCAAAAAATCGCAAAAATAAAATCGATTATTTAGCATTGTCAATTAATGTCAGTGACAGGTTTTATGAATTTGTGGTTTCCTCCCAACACACATATTCAAAGACTCGAGATGATAAAAGAGGCTCCCATTTTTTTCCATGTAGTTTTTTTTTTACTTACATATCTGTCATCCTGTCTGTTCCAAGTGTGAACATACTTGGTGTAGCCAGATCGACCACTTGTTTACATGTCGGTAACAACCACTGATATCTAGTGGCGGTGCGGATCTGCGTTTGGTCAACTCGCTGATGCACCTGACTTCTCTGATGGACACCGAGTGCAAGATCAGAAATTCACATACATGCCTGTGACCGTGTAATTTAGGTGCGAGACAGGGATAACGATGTACAGGCGGAGTAACTGTTATTGGTACTGAAAATAGAATCAGCATGCAGTTTACATTCAAGTTGAGGATATTTTGTTCTCGTCGCAATGTTGCGCTTTGGAAATGTATGAACCCCTCATTTCCCCATCCACCTATGGGGTAAATAGTAGTATAGACTAAGATATTTAACTGTTTTTAAGATAACCTCTCCAGGTGGAAGAAATTCAGCAGTGTTTACCAAAAATAGTCATACCAATTCGGAGATATGTAAGAAAATGTCGTCGTGAAGAATCTTAACCGACTACATCCTGAAAAGACGTGGCTTGTAAAAATATCACCCTCACGTATCTCTTTCTCGCTCTCTTATAAAAACTCTACACAGAATAAAAGCACATCACTAGATTGGATTGTTTTACCATTAATCCCTGATATTTGATTGGTTTTATTTTTACGTCTGATCAACCGTTTGCCAAAACATATTTCGGATTGGAATAATAAATTTTACAAGTCCTATTACCTAACCTAACGAACACAACTGCAATTCGAACTTAGCTCTCCGTGTTTGTTTGTTTTTTATTATTCCGAACGGCTACCTATTACACCACTTGAAAATAACTAAATCCTTAGACATTATACATGTTTGCGTGTAAATAATATAAAGGGCTACATTAACCCATTACCTGCCATGGGCCCTATTTGGTGATCTGTTAAAATTAAACTCAATGTCATTCCTTGTAATTCCTCTTAACCCATTGATGTTAAGAGAAATTATATAATCTCAGAGAAATATAAATAGAACGCAAAAAAAAGAAAAGAAAATAAGACAAAGGCAAATAGAAAAGTGTTTATTTTGAATATCCTTTTACAGTTAAAGAGCGAACTATTACGACTTCAGTCGCTCCTATCTATTCGCTTTCTTTATCGATGACTTTAGTATTTACTCTTTAAATAAATGTTTAATCATATTTCTCCTTTAAAAACAAAGACGTTTTCAGTTTTGATGTGTTACTTGATGCTCATTATCCACGAATTGTTTTCAGAGCAAATTTTAAGTAGTGGAAGAATGAAAATGGCGGCGTGATGATTATCTTCTACAAGTATATCAAGTAAGGCCCGGTTTTCTACGACCCCTTGCATCTGTGGAAAACGAAGATTTTGGCCATGTCAAATTTTTCTGTTTTTACACTTCAAATGTGCGGGGGAGGGGGCTATAAAAGCTGATTTACTGATCAGATTAAACTCCTTTAAATGCATTTGAAATTCCAATATGATATTTGAAGTATTCCTCGCAACCGATACACACACACTTAT